>PVKN010001584.1:32345-50460 GCA_004027915.1 Capromys pilorides
AAAAAAAAAAAAAAAAAAAAAAAAGGCCAGGCATCATGGTGGTGCACATCTGTAATCCCTATACTCTCGAGGCTAAGGCAGGAGGACTGCTGCAAGTTCCAGGCCAGCCTATATAGTAAGCCACCTAATCTTGTTGTTTGTTTGTTTATTTATTTTGTGGCTGGCTCAGCCTGCCCTGGTGGTGGGGCTGGCGCAGCATGTGGTGGCGGGGATTGAACCGCAGTCCCTGCAGTTGCCTGAGCTTTCCTAAGCAGGCGCTTTAGACCACTAAACCATCTCGCCGGCCCTGAGCCACCTAATCTTGAAAAAAGATAAAATCCAACTAAAACCTAGGTATGGTAGTCCATGCCTATAATTCCAGGAAAGCCCTGGGGTTCAGTCTCTATCACTGAAAAAATCCAATTAAAACAAACAGCCATAGGAGGGACAGAGGGGAAGAGCGGGCTGTGGCCACTACGCTGGAGGCTCCGTGGGTGTCCCAAGCCTGCTGCTTGTGCGTCCATCAACCCCAGGGGTTGATGCTCTGGTCTCGGAGGACAGTCTAGAATGATGGTTCCCATTTTTCAGACAGGGACGCCAAGGCTTGGAAAGGAAAGGAGACTCACCCAAGCCGTGCAGCCCAATATACTCACCTTCCCCACGATGGGCAGCTCCACGGAGCCCCACGTGTCAGCTCCCCAGTGCACCAGGCCTGACAGGAAGTCGGCAATGAGAGCCCCTGCGACTGAGGACAGGAGGAGGTGAGCAGGTGGGGGATGTGGTGGGGGCCACCCCTGCATCCTCCCCCACGTGGGTCACTCATTCACACACTTGTGGCTGCACGCTCCTTTGTTGGGCGAGGGAGTCCTTTCCCTGCTTGGGACAAGTCCCTCCTGTGGAGGAAGCCTTCACATAAGCCCCTGGCCTCCCTGTCCCATCCTGTCTTCTGGGGGCCTCCTCTCAGGGCCTACGGGACAATGCGCAGCTCAGCCCTTCCCCATCCCACCCTGGAGAAACGACTCTGGGGTGTGAAGCCCCCAGCAACCCTGTCCTTGTCTCTGTCCTCAATCTGCTCTGGGTGGAATGAGGTCTCAGCGCCATTCACGCACTCAGGGCTCCATGCAACCTAGAGGTTAAGGGCCCTGGGGTCAGGCTTTTACATCGAGTTCTGCCACTCACTTGCTGTGCGACACTGAACGTGTTCCTTAACACCTCTGTGCCCTGGGTTCCTCTTGTAATGTAGGATTGATGATAATTATAAAAACATAGGGTGGGATATAAAACCAATATTAAAATCCCCCACCCAGGTGGCACATGCCTATAATCCCAGCATTTGGGAGGCTGAGGCAGGAGGATTGCTGTGAGTCAGAAGCCAGTCTGGACTATATAGTTGCAAGTTCAAGGCCAGCCTGAACTGCCCACATAGTGAGACCCTGTCTCAAAAAGACAAACATACAAACAAATAAAAAGAACACAAAATACCTATAACCTTTCTAAAAGTGAACTGGCTGAGAAACAGTTTAAGAAAACAATTTCATTCATACCACTTAAAAAAAAGCCTAGGGATTGAAGGAGAGGAAACAGCTCTATGATGGAAATTACAGAACACTGAAGAAAAAACTACAGAAGACACTGACGCGGAGACCTCAGCAAGATGCAAGGAACACACCCGTCACCCCAGCACTCAGGAGGCTGCAGCAGCAGGACCACGAGTTTGAGTCCAGCCTGAGTGACGCAATGAGAACCTATCTAAAAACAAAAGCAAAACAAAACAAACAAAAAAACTGAAAAACAAAAAACACAACTAACTTCATTGGTCATGGTTCGGTAGAAACATTTTGTTTTGATATTGGGGGGCAGGTAGTCTACATTCAGGCTGGCCTTGATGTCAAGGTAGTGCCAGAACTAGAAAACACAACCCTACCATGCACATGGAAAGACAAAAGAGGGCCAGCGAGATGGTTCAGTGGTCTAAAGCGCCTGCTTAGGAAAGCTCAGGCAACTGCAGGGACTGCGGTTCGATCTCCGGCACCACATGCTGCGCCAGCCCCACCACCAGGGCAGGCTGAGCCAGCCACAAAATAAATAAAATAAAGAAACAAACAAACACAACAAGCAAACAAATAAATAAATAAATAAATTTTTTAAAAAAAAGAAAGACAAAAGAGCCACAACAGCCAAAACTATTCTAAGCAAAAACAGCGAGGCTGGTTGCATCACTATACCCAGTTTCAGATTATACTGCAAAGCCACAAAGACAAAAACAGCATGGTACCGGCCTCAAAACAGACATGCAGAACAGTGAGCAGAACAGAATAGAGGACGCCGACAACCCCACACAACTTCAGCCATCTGATTCTTTTTTTCAATTTTTTATTTTATTTTATTTGTTTGTTTCTTTATTTACTTATTTTATGGCTGGCTCAGCCTGCCCTGGGGGTGGGGCTGGCGCAGCATGTGGTGCCGGGGATCGAACCGCAGTCCCTGCAGTTGCTTGAGCTTTCCTAAGCAGGCGCTTTAGACCACTGAACCATCTCGCCGGCCCAGCCATCTGATTCTTGACAAAGGAGCCAAAAATATGTTGGAGAAGAGACAGCTTCCCTAGCAAACGGTGCTGGGAAAGCTGGATATCTACTTACAGAAGACTGGAACTTGACCCCTCACCCTCGCCAAGAATAATCAATTCGAAGTGGACCAAAGGCCTCGGAATATGACCTGAAGCTCTGAAACTGCTAGAAGGTAACCTAGGGGAATCCCCTGGGGCCGCTGGCACCGGGCAGACTTCCTGAACAGGACAGGACGCCAAGAGCCTGGGAAGTAGCAGCGGCAATCAACAAATGGGGCTACATCAAAGGGCTCCTGTGGAGAAAGGAAACAGCCAACAGAGTGAAGAGAAGGAAAACAATCTTCTCTAGACACTCCTCTGACCAAGAAGTAACACGAAGAACTCAAAACTCTTTTCTTTTGTATTTTGGAGAAGGGTCTAGAGGGTGTTCAGGGTCTCACTACTAGATCAGACTCATAGTGCAGTGCCTGCCTGGGAAGTGCAAGGTCCTAGGTTCAATTCCTGGTGTACACACACACACACACACGCACACGCACACACACACGCACACAGAAAGCTCTGGGTTCAAACGCCAGTATCAAAAACAAAACAACAAATACCTTTAACAGCAAAGATCAGACAGGTGCCTTTTTATTTTTTCTTTTCTTTTCGTTTGGTACTGGGGATTGAACTCAGGACCCTGTGCTTGCCAAACAGGCACTTATTCTACTGCGCTATCTCCCCTACACCAAAAATCAAATAGCTCAATCAATAAATGGGCAAATGAATGGAATGGACATTGTTTAAAAGAGCAAAAGTAGCCAGTAAGTATTTGAAAAGATGTTCATTTCTAGTCATTAGTCAAGTGCAAATCAAAATCTACACTGCACTGTGTGCGGCCATGCGTGCCTATAATTCCAGCACTAGGAGACTCAGGGAGGAGGATCACCAGGAGTTTGAGGCCCGCCCAGCCTGAAGTACTGAGATTCCATCTCACTCCAGTCATAATGGCTATCATCGGAAATACAGAAACAGATGCTGGTAAGGCTGTAGGGAAACCTTTCTACACTGCTGGTGGGAATGTAAATTAGCATAGGTCCTACAAAGTCAATATGGAGGTTCCTCAAAAAACTAAAAATAGAGCTGAGCGTGGTGGTGCACGTTCATAATCCCAGCACTCGGGAGGCTGAGGCAGGAGGATCAATGTGAGTTCGAGACCAGCCTGGGCTACAAAAGTGAGCTCAAGGGCAGCCTGAACTGCATAGAGAGACCCTGTCTCAAAAAGACGCACAAAACAAAACAAAACTAAAAATAGGCCTCCCGTGTGAGGTGGTAACAGGCATTCTGACACACAGATGCAAAAGAATTAGAGTTGGCACACGGTGGGCTACCTTAACACCCATGTTTATTTTGGCACGATTCTCTTATTTTTTTCTGAGACAATGTCTCACCATATAGTTCAGCCTGGCCTTCAACGGTCTAGCCCAGGCTGGCCTCAAACTTGCAGCGATCCTCCTGCCTCAGCCTCCTGAGTGCTGGGACTGCGGGCGTGCGCCACAATACCCAGCTAGGCACAATTCTCAGGAGACAGCACGGGAGGCCAGCTCAGGCGCTCGTCCCGCTGAACAGACGCAGAAAGCACGGCATCTTCATGCAGTGTAGCGCTGTTCCGCTGTGCAGGAGGAGGAGGAGGGAGTTACACTGTGTGCAGGAGAACAGACGGGAGTGGGGGTCACCGTGCCAAGCGAGGCAAGCCGCACTTGGAAAGCCGGACACTGCTTGTCCTTCCTAATATGCAGCGTCTAAAAAAGATGACGTGGAAGTAGAGGGGGACCATGATGAGATGAATGGAAAGAAGGAAAGGGAGGAGGGGCACAGGGGATGGATAGGAGGCAAACCACCACAGGTGCCGAAAGCCAAGACTCTGCAAAATCAGTACCCGCTAAGAAAATATATTGTTAGAAAAAGAGCTGTGGGGCTACCAGCTGCTGAGCATGTCCCTGGGTCAGGGGACGGCGCCATGGTCACACACAGCGCACAGTAGGGCTGCCTGAAGCACAAATGTGACGCAGTGAGATGCCCCACTATCACGCAATGGAAACTGCGGCCGAGTGGCCAAGTGCTAGCGCGCCCTCCCCTCCCCCCTCCCCCTCCCTCACTGGACCATGGCCCCAGACCCCGCCCCCAGCCTTCCATGTCTTAGTTGGCATCTGCAGCTCCCAGACACTGCCCACTGCCAGCTGCATGCCCTCCAGGCTTTACGCGTCCTCCCTGGCACCATCTGGACTTGTTCCTTGTCTCCCACATCATAAGAACGTCAGCTCCACAAGGGCCCGGATTTGTTTATGGCCGTGTCCTGGTTGCCAGCACATAGCAGAGCTGAGTCAAGTGCAAAGAGCACCTGGGTGTGGTGGCTGCGCCTACAGCTCAGCGGTGCAGAGCCTGCCTGCCAAGTGCTAGGTCCCGAGTTCAATTCCAGGTACCAGAAACAAAGCTAAACAAAATAAATCCATAAAAGGGGAGGGGAATGTGTGGCACAAAGGTCCTGGGTTTAAGTCGAACTGTAATAAGTAAATGAATGAATGCAGCACAAAAACTAAGAAACACAGGCTGGGGAGATAACTCGGCAGTCTAGGCGCCTGCCTGGCAAGCGCAAGGACCCAGGTCTAATCCCTGGTAGTACACGCCTGTAATCCCAGTTCTAGGGAGGCTAGAGTCTGAGCTTCATAGTAAAATGCTGTACCAAATACATAAAGAAAAGACTAAACAACAATAACAAAAAACCCAACAATGAGAAGTATTATTATTATTATTTGGCTGTCTCAGGCTGCCTTAAGGACGGACACCTCCCTGGAGACAGAGGCTGATGAGCCAGGGGACAGGCTCGTGTGTGGGGCACTGTGTCCTCCCCAAGCCTGACAGGCACAGCTGAAGCTGAAGGCCCCCTAGGCTGGTTCCAGTGGGAAGGCAACAGCTTTGGGCTGGGGCCTCAAAACCAGGGTGGCAGGGGGGGGTGGGGACACAGGCCAGCTGAGCTTTCTGCATGCAGAAGTCAGGGCAGTCATTCAGGACGCGTGGGGAGCGAACAAGGCAGGCGTGGGAAAACAGCATGTTCTGGGTGAGATGCCTGTCACCTCAGTCCTCTGGAGGCCGAGGTGGGAGATGGTGAAGTTCGAGCCCAGCCGAGGCAACTTAGTGAGAACTTGTCTCAAAATACTATCTGCTTCTCTGCATTCTGCCCACCAAATCCACACTCCGCTCTGCTCAGGACGCAGGTCACCCCACCCCTCGCCGCTAAGGCCGCCTTAGCAAGCTGCTGCAGTCCACCACTTCTCCCTGCCTGCTCGGTTTTCCAGCACTCGTCACCCCTGCAGAGGGCTTCGTTATCAACCTTATTTCTTGGATGAGGAAAGAGGCTCCGAGAAGGCAAACTGCCATCCCAGGTCACACGGCTGGCAGCGGCAGCCTGGGACGGGCGAGGGAGGTGAGGCTCCCTTCCAACCCGAACACTGTGCCGCTGCAGGCCAGGCGCTGCTGGAACTCCCACTGCAGACTGCCTGCCTGGACTCTCAGCCTCTGCCTGCCAGAGGGACAAGTCGCCATGCGGCAAAAGCCACGAAAGTCTTGAGGCCAGACAAGAGTTGTGGGCTACATTCCTGGGCAAACTCCTGGCCTCCTCTGGGCTCTGTCGTCTTTCCCTGTGTACTGAGGGTAGCTGAGTCTTGACAGGCCCGCTTCCCGTGAGCACGGAGACTCTGCCTGCTCTACCGCTGCGCACACATGAATAACAGGTACGTGGCCTGCTCTGTGGGCCGGGCCCCCTTCACCAGCGCAATCAACTGAGAGCTCCTGGGGCTCTGTGCACCAGGCCTCACCCTCTGTGGCGCCAAGCAGAGCTCCACCCACCACTTGGTAGAAATGTCAGACTCCCCTCTGGCCTGTTAGACACTGGCTTTGTATGAACAGACACCCTCGTGCCCTGGGCAAAGAGGCCAGACACTGCTGCTGTTTTTTGTCTTTTTGAGACAGGGTCTCGCTATGCAGCTCAGGCGGGCCTTGAGCTCACTTTGTAGCCCAGGCTGGTCTCGAATTCACACCGATCCCCCAGCGTGCTGGGACTCCAGCCGTGCACCACCACGCCCCATCTTAGATGCTCTGTTTGTATCGATCACTGAAGGCTCGGGCTCCGTGCCAGCACCTCAGGTATTTCATCTCTTTAGTCCCTGCAATGCACACCAGTCAGGCCGGAAGGTTGCCCATCTTATCTCTTTAATCCGACTATGCATTTAATCCTCACAGATAATGAGAATAACGATAAGAAAAACCATTCTTGTGATAACGGCGAACACCTAGGGACATGGGTGTGTTAGGCAGCTGCTACTGGGCATTGGCTCCCAGGCCTTAAGTATGGCTGGGCAGGGACTTTTTTTTTTTAAAAATTTTATTTTATTTATTTATTTGTTTGCTTGCTGTGTTTGTTTGTTTCTTTATTTATTCATTTTTTGTGGCTGGCTCAGCCTGCCCTGGTGGTGGCGCTGGCGCAGCATGTGGTGCCGGGGATCCAACTGCAGTCCCCGCAGTTGCCTGAGCCCTCCTAAGCAGGCGCTTTAGACCACTGAACCATCTCGCCAGCCCTGGGCAGGGACTTTTCAAGGACACTGCGAGGGGGACAGAAGGATGTTCCAGTGGAGTGTGATTGGGCCAGCAACCATGGCCACATGACAGCAGCAAGTCCTGCTCAGTGCAGCCCCACGGCCTGATGATGCATGGTGACGGCCACCCCGGCGCTGGCTATTCACGGGAGACACCGGCACATACAGGAGGACCATGCTGCGAAACACCTGCTGGTTCTCCAAAGCATCATAGTCCCAAAACAGCAAAAAAGGCCCGAGAGACTGTCACAGCCAAAGAGCCTGAGATGGAGGAATGCCAGAAGGGATCCTGGACCAGGAAAAGGACACCAGGGTCACCTAAGGCCACCCAGGGAGCCAGGGACGCATAGTGGATCACTGGTGCCCTCACTGTAAACGCAGCTCACACTACTACAGTGAGATGTTAAAAGCAGCGGCTGGGAGCCGAGGGTGTGGGCCTCGGCAGAGTGCTGGTCTAGCATGCTCAAGGGCCTGGGTCCGTCCTCAGCACTGCTGGAAACACATCAGATGGCCAACCAGGAGTGCGGCAGGGACTGCGGGCTTCCTGCTCAAGCTGTTCCGTAAATCCTAAACTGCAAAACACAAAGTCTATTTGAAAAAAAGACAACCTATCTCCCTGTACTCTCAATCAGGGGCCCCACCAGAGACTTGTGGGGAAGGATGGTTCAAGGTCATGGCCAGTAGGGACAGCTAGGGTCACTCACAGTGACAAGGCTGAGGGGCTGGACGATGAGGTCACCTTCCTGACCAGCAGAAGCCAGGTAGTTAAGAGGGGTGACACGCTCTGCCATGATGCTCTCCTGAGGCCCCAGTCTTGTGGCCTATGGAATGACCAGCACCTGCCTTCCTCCCGTCCTGGCTGGATGTCAGGTTCAGTTCAGGCAGGGAGGAGCCCTCAGCCTGCTCCTTTGGGAACTGACTCCAGGCGCCTGCCCGCCTGCCTGTCCTCGAGGCTGGACAGGCATGGGGGCGGGGCAGCACACAGAAGCTGCTTTGTCCCAGCTCTAGCTGATGGCTGACTCACCCGGCGTGGCATCAACCTAGTCAGCACTCTTCTCTGCAAACACGGAGATGGGACTGGGACCTGGGACTGTCCCTGGGCCCCACAGGCCACCTACTGGGACTTCCAGGCCACTTGCCTAGAAGTTGCAAGCCAGCAGTGGAGATAAACAGTGTGGCACCAGGGGACACAGTGGACGCAGCTGAGGGGGTGCCAGGGCCCAGGCCTTCTTCACTGCTGTGGGCTCAGAATCAAGCCCAGCCTATTACCTTTGACCCGAGTCCTGTAACTTTGCTGTCTGGACTTCGGCCATATCTCTATGTGGGGCTTCCATGTCCCGCTTCCTACAGGTGCCTCTGCAGGCCCCTGTGTCTCTCTTCTGTCACCAGCACCTCCTGCGGCCCCGGCTACCCCTCCCCTGCCCTTTTAGGACTCCATATAAATGCCACCTTCCCAGAGAGGCCTCCCCAGCACCCCCTCATCTTCACTGTGCCTGCCAGCTTCCCAGCCCATGTGGCCTGGCTCTAACAGTTCACACCTTTCATGTTTCTGCTCTTCCTGATTTCCGGGGCCACCTGGGCGCCCGAACCTCTGGAGGCATGGTGACAGGTAGGGGCAGGCACTGGAGGCTGGCACAGTGCCCTAACCACCTGTGTATTAACACTCAAATCAGGGCAGCTATTTAAATGGATTGGGACCTGTGCAAACAGTGCTATCAGGGGATTGTCTGCTCTTATCAGCCCCGAGGCAGAGGTTCAGGCAGGGAGCTGGTTGCCACGTGGGGTTGCTCTGAGGCCAGGCACTTCCAGGCTCTGGCTGGACATTCCCGTCCTAACCAGGATGGGAGGTGGGGACCTGCCCAGGATACCCCTTCCCTCCAAGCCTGGGCTCAGACCCCAGCAGGCCAAGGCCCAGAGCAGCTCAACCTCCAGTTCCAGCAGGTGGTCTACCTGGCCAGGAAACCTGTGGCTTCAGAGCTGGCAGTGTGCATGGCTGCAGGGGCTGCCTCAGTGCGCTGGGCTGAGGCCCCAAGGGGCAGTGTCTCCTTCTGTCCTGAGCCTGGTGCCTGGGCTAAGGTCTTAGGTCCCCCATCCTGGGGACAGGCAGCAGCCTGGCTCTGGTGGCACTGGCTAGCTTTCCTCTCCCCGCCTCTGGCCAGTACCCTCAGGATGTGCCCTGCCCCTCTCAGGCCAGATGGCTCCATTAGTGGCCTGAATACTATTGGCTTAGGCTGCCAGAATGTTCTCAATGAGATTGTGGAAGCTGAAGCCATGGGCAGGGCAGGCGGGACCCAGGCCACAGCGGCCCCTCAGCTTGGGAGCCCAGGTCAGGGTAGGAGCGAGTGCCCAAGGGAGAGGGGGCTGCTGTGGGGAGGAGAAGGAACTGAGTCACCGTGGAGCTGGTACCTTAAGACCTAGGCTGTGCTTCTGGCTGGCGCCTTCTCTGAGCCTCAGTTTCCTCCTCTGGAAGAGGATGATGACCTTAGCACCTACCTGCCAGGTGGGCACAGGAAGGACTGCCGGGGGAATGGACAGCTGAGGATCGAGGCTTGGCAGCTGGCTTGTAAGCTGGACTCACATGTCTGGGCAGCACACACACACACACACACACACGCAGGTCAAGGGCCAACACTCACCTACGCCTAGGATGACAACCGGTGTGTGCTCCCAGCGGGCCAGCAGCAGGAGGTGGACCAGGTTGTGGGCAATGAGGCTGAAGCACAGGATCACACAACACCACTCCTGGAGGCGCTTGCCTGCGGGGAGAGGGGCGCTGAGCAGGAGCCAGGCTCGCGGGGCCAAGAAGGCTGTGGGTCACGCAGCGAGGAGCTGGCTCCGCTGTGCCATTCCTTGGCAGATGGAACCTCAGCGCTGGTGCCACCCAGGCCTTTTCTAGAGAAGCCAGGAGCTGTGATGAGCTCTGTTTAACTTGACTCAAAGCTTTGGGCGTCCGCTGCCCCACATCCTTCCTTACAGGTGAGGATTCAGAGGTTTGGAACCTGCCCACGCCTACGTAGAGCAGGTGACACAGAGCCTGGGGGACGCTGGGGCTCCTAGGCTTGGCCACTGCCTGGTGCTGCCAGTTGGGCTAAGGGCCCAAGGAGGCGGAGCTTCTGGTCCTGAAGAGAAGCCATGTCTCAGGGCTTAGGTGACAAATCTCTTCCAGTGCTGCCATTGCGGTGGGTGTGTGTGTGTGTGTGTGTGTGTGTGTGTTATACTGTGACTGAAGCCAGGGCCTCTGTACTGAGCCACTGTATATCCCCAGCCCCTTTTCAATTTTTTAAAAATTTAAGCCAGGGTCTTGCTAAGTTGCCCAGGCTGGGCTGAGGGCTGGGACAACAGGTCCCGGCAGCCATTTGTTTTTAACACACCCATCAGCACAGGCATGCTGGCTGACTCACTGCAGTTTTCTTGAGGTGTCAAAACTTGCGGGATAACCTAAGTGCTCATCACCTGGGGATGCTCGTCACACAGCACCTGTTTGGCCAGGCGGCAGCCTGGCTGCTCTCTCTGTGGACACAAGAGACGCCTACAGTGAATCAGTGGCATCACAGAGCACCACACCGCAGCCACTTATGCAGAAAGAGAGAGACCCAGGCAGTACACTGGTTTTCTATTCACTCCTTTTTGAATGTACTAAATCAACATCCTTTTTCTAATTATAAATTAAAATTTTAAAAAATAAAATGAAGTAAAACCACCATTGGCTGACACAGAACCCATGAACTGGTCCCTGGGTCGTGGGCAGCTGGTCTCAGGGGCCTGAGACCCTTTAGGACACTCATAGTTTTATTATTGTTGTTAGTGGGTTAACACTCCCTGAGCAGCTGCTAGGTGCAGGAAGCTGAGGGTCTGAGAGGTGGAGGGGGTGGCCCATGGCTGCCAGCTCGCCAGCTGCAGATGGAGATCTCATGGCCAAGGCTCTGGTTCTTAAATCCCTGCTCCCCACCCTCCCTCTAGTCACTCCATTCCTGGTCACCCTATTGACTTGGAGATATTCTAGAGGGTGGGGGGGCCCAGACGCTCTGCCGACAGGACCCATGGTGAAGGGACGTGCACTTGGGCACTGGCCAGGGCCCTGGTGCCCCCATGATCCGTCAGGCCTGTGGAACCAACACACCCCTAGTCATGCTGCAGGAGGACCACCAGGCTACATTCTGGGCGCTCCTCACCAATATACTGTGGAAGGAAGTATCAGACTCCCCGCTTGTTCAGATAGGGAAAGATGGGGCAGAGAGACAGAAGAAGAAAGAGAAAGTGATAAAATAGATAGGTCTAGTCCAAGTCGCACAATAGCACACGGCTCCTGGCCCATCCTCCGTCTGAACCAGGACAGCCCACACTGCCCACCGCCAATCCCCTGGCAAGATCAAAGCCCCAAGGGGGAGGGTGCACCAGGATGCATCCCCTCGCCCCTTGGGTGCAGCAGAGGACACTGCAGTCAGGAAAGGCAAGGCCTCAACAGAAGCTGCACGGCCTAGCGCCGCTCCTTCTTTGCTTCTCAGTTGGGCTGATTCCTTCGGGCCACGCAGCCTTCCTTTCGGTCCCAGCAGCCCCAGCCTGACATCACCTGACTAGGTCCAGTTGCACCTTCCTCTTTCCGGTTTCTGTTTGTGGCCAGGACTTAGAAGCAGGAAGCCCCAATAGTGGGGCTGAAGAGTAAGAATAGGAGGATGAAGACTGAAACAAAGGCCAGGGGCTGGGAGATAGCTCAGTGGTCTAAGTGGCCTGCCTGGCAAGTGCAAGGACCTGAGTTCAATTCTCAGTACTGCATGCAGGCCACCGAAACTGGGAGTGTTGGCGCATGCCTGTAATCCCAGTGCCGGGGAGGCTGAGACAGAATGATCACTACGAGTATGAGCTGCATAACAAGACCCTGTACCAAATAAAGATATAAAAAAATCAAAGGCCAGATAGACCTTTCCTGGCTTCCTACAGTGACAGAAAGTGACAGAGCCCACAGCAACAGGGCCTCACATTTGAAGTTTGATTACATTTTTTTTTTCTTTTTTTCTTTTTAGCTACCAGGGACTGAACTCAGGACCTTACACTTACCAAGCAGGTGCTTATGCTGCTGAACTATCTCCCCAGTCCCCAGCGGCCTGCATCTGAGGTGTGGCCAACTGGTCCCTCTGGCATGTTTCTTCAATATTTTCTTAAAACAAGCTAAAGAGCCGAGCTGGTGGCACTGTGATCTCAGCACTTGCGAGCAGATGCAAGAGATCAGAAAGACCAAGTGCTGCAGGATAGCCAGGGCTACAGGGTAAGACCCCATCTCAGCCACAAATAAACCGTAAATTCCCGCATCCTAAAAGGACTCGGGGGTCCTGCCGCCCAGCCTGGGCAGTGCAGCCCACTCCTCCTGATGGCCCCAGCTCCAGGCTCCCAGGTCCCCTCCCTTCCCTGAGTCCCTGCACTACTTGGTGGCAGTCCTGGCTCAGCTCCTGGGGTCATCAGTGTCCCACGCTGAGACACAGCCTCTCTGTCAAGCCTTAGCTCTGTCAAGGAAGGAAATGTGTAACCAGCCTGTCCAGACAAGGAAGCTGAGGCTTACACATGGGTGCAGATCCTAGATTCCGAAACGGGACACGGCGCCTTAGACCTTCTGGGCTGTCCTGACCCCCAGATGGCCTGGCTCTTTCCCCCTACCCTGGAGAAGGTCCCTGCAGTCTGAATATTTGCCCATGGAAACACCATCACTGCAGACTGAATACCTCAGTGCTGATCCATAAAAAAAATACCCAGATGACAACAGGTGGCTTTGGGGAGCTCCTCAGTTCTGCTGGGTCAGGGCCGTGGGTGATCTGCCATCCTTCGCCACACCCTATTGCATGGGGACTGTTCTCTTCACCTTTCTGAGGGACAAAACAGTGTGGAAAGATAAAGGGACTTGGCCCAAGTTGTTTAAGGGTCACCAGCGTCGTGGCATGGACCACCAGCCTGGCAGTCTGCTGAGGTCAGGTGGTTACTGGACAGATGTGTAGGTTGAGGCTGAGGTGGGCTTGGAGGATGTGGAGGCCCCCTGTCCACTCGCTGCAGTGCTGGGGCCCACTGCCCACCAGCCCTGGCATGGTGCCGTGATGATGTGAGCCCACAGCAGCGACCCCTGCTGGCCTGGGGAGGGGCTGGTCCCATGGGTGTGGAGTGGGAGGAGTGGGGTGGTCCAGCCAGGCCGCTGGCATCTTGCTTTCCCAGGGCCAGGCCATAGGCAAGTGGCTGGTATTGGGCCTGGCTTTGTCCACTTTGGTCAAGACAGGCCCCACCCCAAATAACCTGTGCTTTCAACAGCCCCAGGCAGCAGGAGTCCCCTGATCTCCTGGGGGGAAAGCCAGGCTCCTGCTCCTGATGCCCCCTCCATTCCCCACCAGCCACCCCATGTTTCTGACATCTTAAGCCCCTTGGCGTGTTCCTGTGCCTTCTGGGGAGAGGCAGCCACAGGGAGATGGAATAACTGGACCCAGGCCCCTCCAGGCGGCATCGACCTCGAGGGCCCAGGCCTCTAAGAAGTGGCACTGCCAGATTCCAACTAGCACCTCTGGGAAGACACCTGCCTCAGACCCTGGCCCTACACAAACCTGGCACTGAGCATAGGTTGGGTCATTGCTAGGAAGCTCAAACCCAGAGTGGAGGGCTGTGTCAGGCACTCTGTGGCTCCCGGGTCTCACAGTAAGGCTCAAACTTCTCACCCAGACACCTGGGGTCCACAGGACCAGGTGCTGTAACCCCTCATTATCCCCTGCCCCAGGCCCCACACATATCTATTCTGCTGGCCCGTAGCACCAGCCCCTCCAGAACACCCAGCTCTGATTGGCTCACTTCCATATGGCAGGCTGAGTGTCTGGAACACTGGACCACGGATTCAGCTCAGTGGCACTGCACCTGCCTGACAAGCATGAGGTTGTAAGTTCAATTCCTAGTATTGACAAAGAATCTAGAACCCAGAATGTCCTCATCATGTTCCAGTTCTGGGCTGCCCCTAACTTCCATGTGACCTAGGGCAGGTCCTTCTCTGCTGAGCTTCTTGAAATTTCCAGACAGAGATGGACAGGGTACCCCTTGAGACCCAGACACCCAGATAATCCCAACAGTCACCCCCAACCCTGGTGATCTTCCCAGCTGCTGGAGGCAAGAGCCTCCTCATCCCAGTCAGGACCAGTACTCGGAAGAGAACCTGTGCGCATGTGCAGAGCAGTGAGGAAGGCCTGGGGTCTTGGCTTCCTCCTCTAGAAAATGGTCTCTATACTTTGCACCACAGTAGCGAGAATGAGCCGAGAGTCTGTGCGTTCCCAGGGAACGTGGCATACACACAATCAGCGCTCCGTAAAGGCTGCCTAGGTGGCTGCCTTAGGGCTGCTGTCAGCTGGCAGGGGGCAAACACGTCTGGCACCAGAAATCTCAGGAGCTCAGTCCCAGAGCCCAGGAGCTTCTCCTGCTCAAGTTCCGCACACACCAGGAGTGTGGCCACCGCAGGGCCTTTGTACCTGCTGCTTCCCTGGTGTGGACCAACTCCTCCTCGAATATTCTCAGAGCTCCTTCTTTTCCTCTTCCTTCACAGCTCTGTTGCAATGTTACCTGCTCAGCAGAGCCTGAACCGCAGGCTTTCTACAATGTCATCCTCTCCAGAATATTTTCCCTTCCCCCTTTGTTACTATGTATCTTAACATTCCTCGCTACTAAGCAGGTGAAACATTTCCTTTATTTGTGAGTTTACTGCTTGCCTTATTAATATGTTAGCTCCAGTGTTTGTGTCCATGCTCTGTCGCGAGGGCCTACCACCAGAACTGGAATGCAGGTGCTCAATCTATGTGGAGCCTGGTATCTCCTTTTAATGTAATGGTTGATACATTGTGTCAACTTGAAAGGTTTAGAACTTTAAGGAACTCAACAGAAAGCCAGAGTCTTTTCTTTATAAATAGCCTCATCCTGCATAAGAGGAGGACACAGAGATCACGCTGCTTTTGCTGTCTTCTGCCATTCCTCACCATGCCACCCTGCCTTGGCGCCAGCTGATCATGGACTGAAACCTCCATACACTGTGAGCCAAATAAACCTTTCTTTCCTCAATTTTGGATGCTGGTATTGTCTCAGGAATGAGAGAAAAGTAACCAACACTCCCCAAGTTCAGAAAGGTCAGGGTACTTCCCCAAGACCACACAGCTCAGGCACAGAGGCTTACCAAGGGAAAGGAACTTGGAGGAACCAGCTTAAGCTGGTTTCCCCTTTCCCCTTTCAGGTCAGGAGAGAAGGACTGCTGGTTTGGGTCGCCCAGGAGACATTGCAGCCTCAGATCCTAGCATGATTATTCTTCAGAAAGAAAGGCATTCTGGGAACCCAGAACTGGATAAGAGATGAAACTGTAACAGAGGGGTGAGGTGGCAGTCCCTAGGCCCAGGGTACCTGGGGGCCCTTTGGTTGAAAGCAGGTGTGTGTGGGGGTGGCGGGGACCTGGCCTCTGAAGCAAGGCCTCGACTCCTTGCACTTCCCAGGTAGGGTGTCTGAGGGCCAGAGAGGGGCGAAAGACTGCATGCTGCATGCTGGACACTGCACAGACAGCAAGCCTGTCTCCTCTCCCCAACACAGAGGCTGATAAACTCTACCTTGCATTTGATCAGAGGGGATGAAATGGAAAATGGCTTGGCCCAGGTCATACAGCTCAGGAGTCTGGCCATTGATGCCGCCCACCCATATGTCCAGAGACTGGGTGTGCTGGCTGTGGCTGGAAGAAACCATGGTAGCACAGAACATGGGCCCAAGTGAGGTTTGCAAGACTGCACGCACAGCCTGAAGCAGAAAGCAGCGACAGTGAGCTGAGACCCAGCAGGCGAAAGCAACTGGCCCAAGGTCGTGCAGACACTTGCAGCAGACACTGCACCAAACCTAGATGCACAGGGTAGGAAAGCCGTCAGAATGCTTGACAGACAAACTCGAATGTGGGGGGAGGGGCTTCACCGAGTCACCTGACCCGGAGTTCTCAAAGACACTTCCTGAAGCCCTGGGGCACTTGGGATCTTGCCCGGGAGCGCAGGGTAGGGAGGAGCGGCTCTAGGAGGTTCTTAGAGCTCACTCGAGTGTCAGAAACAGGATGGAGGCGATTACTTTCTACAGCAAGAAGGTGGGCAAAGCCAGAAGCAGATCTCCGCCCGCGGGCAGGAGGCGGAGCTGCATCCACCCAGTCTTTTATGTTACGATCCGGTGGGCTCTGCACCCCAAATCCTAATGGAGGGGACAACATATGGATATGGGGGAGGATATGGGGGCAAAGCTGAAGCTGGGCTTGTGTACTCAGGGAACATCACCTGGGCAGTGCATCCCCCACCGCCAGGAATCTAGGAATGTGGGAGGGTGGGTTGATGCTCCCCGAGGGTCCCCAAAGCGGGAGGGGAGGAGATCAAGTTGGCAGCCACCGAAGCAATAACTAGGACAGGGCTCCGGGGAAACGTGTCTGGCACACTCTGCTGCCCGAGAGCTCCCAAGTTAGGGTTCTCTGAGAAGGGAGCTGCCATTCCCAGGTTGCGGAGCGGTGAGGTCACTGCAGCCCAGGGTCCTGATGAGGGTGTAGATGTAATGCTTGGCTGCTGATTCCCGATCTGGGAAACCGAGGAGGTGATGCGACTTTAGGGGGTCCTGGGACATTGTTTTTTGTTAAGGAGCTGCCTCGGGCTGGGCCCTGGAGTGAAGGTTCTCAAGTCTGGGGGCGCTCGCTGTAGCCCAAGGTGCCTGGGGTGGGGGGTGGGGGAGGTGGGGCGCGGTTCGGAACTGCGGGGGCCGATCGTGGCCCGGGACCTGATAGCGCAGTTCCCCGACTCGGGGAGTGTCTCCGCCGCGAGAAAGCCCCGGGCTGGGATTCTGACACAGGTTTGGAAGGGGACGCCGGGTGGGGTTCCCGGATCTAGGGTCGCTCTTTGCAAGTTAGAAGCTGAAGCTGGCGCTCCCCATTTGCACCCGAAGCTGGGATTCGGACCCGGGGAGCAGGGTCGCCATCCGTAACCCGGGATGGTGACTGCAGGCCCAGGGGGGCAGGGGTCCTACCTGGCGAGTAGAGCGCGGCCAGCTCTCGGGCCCCGGCGTGCTGCGCGCCCCAGCGCCTGCAATACGCCGCCTCGTCCTCATCGAGCTCTGGACGCTGGCCCGGCCCGTCCTCGGCGCCCGCCATAGCCACTGGCCCAGCCCGCCTGGTGCGCTCTGCTGGGGCTGCACAGCCGCGGAATCGCGGCGAGATCACGCCGCCCAATGACCGCCCGGCGCCCGGCGCGGCGGCGGCGGCGGGGGCGGGGGCTTCGCCAGGCCTCGCGTCACAGCCAATCGGAGCCCGCGCCAGAGCTGCGCGGGCCAATCGGTGGCCGCCGAGCCGCAGCCAACCTCGGCTCTGGGGGCGGGGTCGCAGCTGGGCGCAGCTGGGCGCGGAAGCGTGGGGCGGCGGCACGTCCCCGCCTGCCCTGCTCCGCTCTGGGCCGGCTGGGCTCCGGCCTCTCCGGGTTCTCAGAGGGCCTCTGCTCTCCTCCGCCTGGGAGGGTGGGTCAGTGCAGTGGGCGGAGACCCGGCCCAGAGACTGGCAGTTCTTTAGCACGAGCCTTCAAACACTGTGCGAGAACTGCAAGAGTTTTCCGGCAGGAGCCCGGAGCGTTCTTCGAGCCTACTGTGTGCCAGCTCAGTGCCTTGCGCCCGAGGGCGGGGGAGGAACCACGGAGCCTTGTCTCCATCGGCCCCCAGTAGCCTAGGTTCTTCTGAGAGAGGGGACACTAAACATGAAAATGACAGTAGGGATCCTTAAGATTTGTTGAACATTTAATAACTGCCAGGCGTAGGGTCCAGAGCTACAAGAACAGCGTTCCATTTAGCGCTGTGACCTCTTGGGAGAGACTCTCCTGATGGCCTCCTCGGTTGCCCTCTCCTCCAGTCTCTGTGACATCATCCTGTTTTGTCTTTCGCAGGCTTGTCG
>PVKN010001585.1:0-50237 GCA_004027915.1 Capromys pilorides
GTTAAATATATTATTCTGCTGTTAATCAATTAGGGCATCAAAATAATTACTGAAAAATTCCCCAAGGTGGAGAATATTTAAGTGCCAGAAATTCTTAATCCATGAAAAACTAAAGTACTACATGTGTAGAAAATGGATATCAAGAGTTAATATACCAAGTAAGTTACAGATGCTATTATGATTTTTAAAGAATGTACAAACTACAATTTCTTGTCAAACCGTATGCAGTAAGTGACTTGGGAACTTCACTCTCTCCCAGGCACACATTGATTCCTACATCCACTTAAAAAACGTGTCCTGGCACTGTGTGTGGTGCTGTACTGAGCGCGAGGGTAATAGAGATGAAAACATTTCCTAGGCAAGCCGGAGGCAGTCTCGTTCTGTACCACATAACTCTACCGCCATGGTTGATTGAATTAAGGGTAAAGACTGGCTAGAAGAAAAATGGGCTGGTCCAGTCTGGAAGTTATGGAGAGAATCAGGCAGTTATTTTATGAAATAGAACTTCCAAAGTCATGAAAAAAAATTGCTAGGAAGCACAGCAGGCTTCCCACATGGAACCCCGCTTGCCCACCCAGGATCAGCGCTCAGCTTCAGGGAGGAAGCTGGGGTTCAATTCCCCAGCCTGCCATGCCTGCCTTGCCTCCCCCCACCCCCCACCCTGGCGATTGATTGAGGCTGGGCATGGTGGTGCATGCCTGTAATCCCAGCTCTTTGGAGGCTGTAAATAGGTGGATCACTATGAGTTCCATCTAGTAGTGAGATCCTAAACACCCTGTAGACCTTCCCTAACATATATATATATATATATATATATATATATATATATATATATATATATCAACAATCACTCAGACATAGGATTTCTATCTAGAATATATAAAAAACTAAAAAATAACCAAGCCCCCCAAATTCAAAGACCCAATCCAACACTCTAGATTTGATTTCCACTCAGACCCATCCAAATATGTGCATCTCTTAGGCCCATTGTGTTGACAATCAAGATTAACTGACACCCAGCTCCTGCTTCTGTCTTATCTGTACTGAGGACTTTCTGGGAATTTCACCTCGAACTGCATGGAGACAAAGCACAAGTACAAACTGTGCCTCCTTCACAGGGTTTGCCCCATACATGTGCATGCTAGTGGCAGGAACAGTGTCCTTAAGGTTCCACATCCATCCTGGAACTCAATACTGATTTTTGGGGACTTAATGAATGAAACAAGTCAAGATGACACAGATTATAAGAAAGGAGTTCTCCAATTAAATCCTGTACTTCCCATACAAAAAAATAACTATAAGAACCAGGACAGTTTGGGCTAGTAGCATCTACTATGAAACACTGCCTTAGTCTTTAAAGCCCAGGCATTTTGTCAGAAAAAAATGGAGCCAGCAACTGTACTAAATATCATGTTCCTTCTCAGTGTGATGGAGGCCTGTCTCATAATGCTCTAGATTCACCATTGGGCCAAGGATATAGCTCAGCAGCTCTGCGGCATAAGCACCTGCCTAGCAAGCACAAGGTCCTGAGTTTGATCCCCAGTACTGCAAAATAAATAAATAAATAAATAAATAAATAAATGGAAAGAAAGAAAAAAAAAAAGAACCAGGACAGTATTGAGATCATAAACTCAGTAGTACAGCATTGTCTAGCATGTGCAACACCCTAGATTTGATCTTCAGAACTGAAAACAACAACACAAGTATTGGTAAACAGATACTTGAATTACAGTTCCCTAGTGATATGAAACCTAAATTGCAGATAAGTGAGGATTATTTGAGTACAGGTCCCCCTCGAGTTATTACCTCTTACCATTTAGTGAATACAAGCAATAAAATTTGATACGTACACAAAACACCCACCTAATAATTGTGAACTCCTTTAGAATGTTTTCCATGTGGCATAAAAATCTGACAAATCTGTGCTTTTTCTAACTACAGTGTATATGCTTTACAGAACCTCGTTCTGTTATTGTTGGTGTTTGTCTTTATGAAGATACAAGAAAGGAAATAAAATTTTCAGCGCTCCCTCAAGCGTAGACCTTCCCTTTCCTATCTTTTAATTGGCTGTGTTCTTGGCAGGAGCAAAATCATTAGGCATTCAGATCAACTGCATTGGCCTTGAAATGTTTTACATTATATGATTTGTTAAGCAATAAACATTTCCTGCCTCCAAGGGATTTATGCTGAATAATAAAGTATTTACCAAGTAAAATGTTTATTTAAAATGAGGAAAAAGCAAATGTCAGGGGATTCTTTTTTTTTTTGTTGAGTGGATGTATGGTTCTACTTTTCAACATGCCTTTGCATCTCACTGAAACCTACTTCGAATGGAAAAGTCTCATGAATGTGGTCTGGGACACAATCCTTGCTCTGTTAGAGGTCTGCGTGGGCACAGGTGAGCGCGAGATGCGTCAGTGTGCTCACTGCACTCTGAGGTTTTGGACTTGGGGATGAAGAGTGTGAGGGAGGGAACAGGGGAAAAGAGATGAGGAAGGAGAGCATCCAGCTGGTGGAAGTTTTCAACAGTCCGTAACATTTAAAATAAGTGCAGGTTTATGTGCAGCACACTATATATTAGCAATTAAAGAGTCCAAAGGAGTAAAATTGAACTCACAATGGTGTACTGTCCCATAAATTTTTAAAAGTCATTCTGAACTATGCCTTCTGTTTCGAACAGTGAGCTTTCTACTGAATAAGAACCGTATATACCAGATCTGAATTATTACCAGTTCCAAAGTGGTTTCTGAATTAATGAGATTAATGAGATTTTTTTTACTGTGTAGGGAATTTGATCCTGGGTAGGAATTTTATTAATGAGTGGCCCTGGGCTCAACGACAATGTGCCATTTGATGGGTGTATTTTTATAAGAGCCTGTGCAAACATCACTAGTTGGGCTCCCTCTCGGTCCACGGTGACAGTAAAGGTCGTGAGCATACATCACCGCGGCAGTCCTTATTCATTGGAGGAGAATACAGGCTGAGAGCGCTCACGGGGCCGTCGCGCCAGAGCAGGCTCATGCAGTTCTTTGGTTTAAAAAATATTCATTTCGCCCAAGTTTAAGTTCCGAGAGATCCACGGCACAAACCTGTTCTTTCATCATTTATGGATAGTGGCTCGCTTATAAGCAACTGTTATGCAGTTAACAATTGATCATTCCTGTTACTTGAGGTGGATTTATAACATGATTTGATATTTCACAACCCCTATATGATCACTGTTGTGTGCACTCCAGTGCTATGTAGGAAGCTGATCACATATTAATGAATTAATCACTTTTTGAGGTCTGTTATGTAGTTTAGCCTGGCTTTGAATTCATTATGAAGTCCAGGCTGGCCTTGAACTCATAGTAATCCACCTGCCTCAGCCTCCAGAGTGCTGGGATTATAGGAATATGCCACCATGCCTGGCTTATATGTACTTTGAAAATGAAGCGTAACAAAGTGACTTTATTGAGTCTGCTTTTTCGTCCTTCCTTCCTTTTTTTTTTTTTTTTTTTTTTTTTTTTTTTTTTTTTTTTTTTTTTTTTTTTTTTGTTTTTTATTTTAGGGAAGGGTGTGTAGGGTGTTCAGGGTCTCACTACTAGATTGGACTGGTAGTGATCCGCCTGTTTACAGCCTCTGAAGAGCTGGGATTACAGGTGCGGCCACCACGCTCAGTCTAAATGGCTGGGCCCAACCTGGCGGCAGGGCCAGCATGACCGGCCTGGGATCGAACCCCTGATTCCTGCGCGCGCTTTAATCCTCTGAGCTATTTGGCCGGCCCTCTACCCTCTTTCTTTTATTTCTTTCGTCTTTCTTGAGACAGGTTCTCCCTTTGTACTCTAGGTTGGCCTCAGGTTCTAAGTCCTTCAGCCTCCGTCCTCCACGCCCTGGGATGGTGAGCATCTGCCACCACATCCACACACTGCCCTTCCTGTCCCTCTCTTGAGCCCTCCGCCGTGCTCCAGGCCACCCTAAGACAAGTCGCGTCACCTCTTCGCTGGCAGCCTATCCACTGCCAACTGAGCTTCCTGAAACACCGATCTCTCTTTCACCGCCAATGGCTTCGCCTCTGCAGAGCCTCCAGTCGCAAGTTCCTCCCACAGCGTCAGCTTGGGTCCTGGCGTTCGGGCCCCGTCTCCCTCACTCCAGCCACAACGCCATTCTTCTCTGTCCTGATTTCTCTCAGGTCATCAGATAAGCCAGAAACTTTGCATGCTTTTGCTCCTTTGGTCACACGAGTCTCAGATACTCTGTGGTTCTTTGCACAATTTTGAAGTATGGACATTATTCATTTAAAACAATTTGTTTAAAATTTGTCTTTCCTTCTACACTCTAGGGCTCCAGGACAGGTCTGTTTTGTTCACCATCATGTCCCCAGCATTTGGCCTCTTCTCTGGGGCTCTGTCCATGGATGCTGTGGAATTGAACAGAGGATGCCTCTCCTGACACAAATCTAATTCACTGACTAGGGGAATTTCACCTTACTTGTTTTCTGTAACAACTGATTCAATAAATTAGCAAAAAGAATTGTTTTTCTACTCAAAAATGTCTCATCAACCAAATTGAGGGAGAGATATTTAATACATCTGCATTTCACATTATTTAATTCATTTCTATAATGATAAAAGCATAAAGGGAGAAATGAGACCCACCACAATCTCAATGCCAGATTTTAGATTTTCACAAGTAGGAAGAGGTAGTCACATGGTGACTTAATGCAGGCGTTTCCTTCCAGGTTAGGAACAAATTTTGAGAGTAAATACTTAGGACTTTTTTTTTTTTTAATCAAACAGTACTAATCCCACTGATTTCTAATGTTTGAGAAACCCAGGAGAAATCTAACAAGTGAAGTCTTTTTGTTCTCCTGTAATGAGGATTCAGTAAAAACAATGAGGTGGGGTCAGTGTTGGTGAAGGCACAGAATCTAGTGTCACTTGCTGACAAAGCAAGCACTGGCCGTGAAGCAGCTGAGCATCTGTTTTCAATCTTGGGTCAAAATGTCTTTTAATCCAGGGTGTAATTAAATCCCTGATATGTACAGAAATATTGATTTCACATATATAATTCCCTGGATGTTTAATTATAAAGTAGTTGCAATCATTTTCACAAATCAGTTCACATTATGTTATTCTGCCATCAGGTTTGTGTGTTTTGGAAGGAGGCAACTGTGTGGGGCATAGCTGGCTGCTGGGCTCTGAGCATGGCTTAGCCCATCTCCTTCCTCCCAGTCTGCCCAGAAGGCTTTCTGCCCTGCTTGCTGCTGCTTCTGCTGGAAGGAAGTTCTAGTTTTATGCAGGGAGTTTTATGCATATTTGTGAATTTGTGGTCACCCTAGCCAAGCCTGAGTTACAAGGGAATCTCTCAAATTCTTTGTTAAAACTGTTTTCTTTAAGCTGTTAATTATATGGAAACAAATATTGACTTTAATTTTTTTTAAAAAATCCTTCAACCCTGAGGAAGACAGAAGAAATAATAGATTATACTTCCCGTGTTACAACATGCATGATACAGAGTTTCTTTTTGTGAGCTCTTGCTAAGTATCTTAGATTATTTCTAGGTGAAGAAAAACCTAGAACTTTCTCCTGGCTTAATTTGCTCTAAGTCCAATGTCACATAAATACATATAATATATATATATGTATATATATATATATATATATTATATAAAGATATATAAAGTATATATATACCATTTATATTATATATATTTTTATATATATTTTATAACCTGTATATTCCATAGTAACATCTTTTATTCTACATGAAGATATAAAATCAAACAAGTAACTCTAGCAAAGAGAATAAATGAATCAAACAATAAAACTAATGCTAGTAAAACTGTTAATAAACAAATATTTCTGTAAGTGTTTGAAGTAATAGAATGAAAATAGAAATAGCACTCGTACGTGCTTTTTTCGCAGAGTATCATCATACATTATTTGCACTACTCTTCTGTCTTGGCGATGTCTAAAATGTCTGATTCACATTGCATCCGAGAACACACATTTCTAATTACTTGTCTCTGCTGAACATACTACGTCGTATTCCTTCCAAGAATCAATGTCTCTTTTAACATTTTATGGTGAAATTTCTCATATTATTGGCAATAATAACTTCATAAAAAAACGGAAACAAAGAGTTGGCATGTGGTGGGCTAGAACTAAAGATATAAAAATATTTAGACTCTCAATCCAGAAGCCAAGCCAAAACTATTCAGTAAAGTTCATAATTTCCAAGAATCATGGTAAAGAGGCTTCTCATTATGTTTTCTTTTTTGAAAGTTCATCCTTTCAGCTCACAAATGTTATTTTTTATTTTCTTATTTGTTTTACCTGTGCTTCACCCCTCTCATGCATCACGAATTAATTTAACAAGAACTTCCTGAGAGTATAGTATGTGCCAAGAAATGAGCTTTAAACCTTGTCTTCCTCAGAAAGAGGTTTGCTGATGACCGTTTCATTGGCTCGCTTCTCACGAAGGCCTGAAGTGCCCTATTAAGCAGTGAACGACTTATTTCTCAAGTAAGGGAGCCAATGAAGAATATTAACCAGGGCGTGTGTAATAAAGAATTTGGCCTCTTTTGTTCTGGTCCCTGGGAGGTAACCCCAAGCCCTTGGAATTTCCTGAGAGACAGGAGTGTCTTTGTTATTTATGGTCAGCTCCTGGGACAACATTGGATAGTCCCTGGCATCGAGATGGCTCATCCTGAGTGCCTAAGACTTTGTACCCCATGGATGGCTCAGCCACACCCATGGCTGGAGCCCTCCCTGGGGGGGGGGGGGGCGCTGGCTGTGTCACATCTACATGTGAAGCCCCAGTAGAACTTCAAGCTGCCACAGCCGATGTAAACCCTGTGAGCTAGGGGCACTGTGTTTCCATGTCCTTAGAGTCACAGCGCCTGAGAACATGGAAATTTCACATTTAGGATCTCTCAGTCTGTTTCCACTCTATGCTCTCTTTTCTTTAGCTAGTTATGGTTTGCATCTTGTTACAATAATAAAATTATAATATTAAATGCAGTGTTTTTGTGAGCTCTGTGAGTTATTTGAGTGCCTAAGGGTTGTCTTGGAGATGCTTGAGTTTGTAGCCAGCTGATCTGACATGCGCTTGGTCTGAGACCTCCCACACCTGGTCAGACTTGCAAATTTGAAAGACTGCACTCTGCACCTCGAGCCTGACTGACTGAAGTAGACCTGACTAGCTTGGACCCATATCCACACACTGGGTGGGTGACCACTAACTCCAGGTGATTAAATTGATTTTTTAAAAAAATCAAGTGGCACCGTACAAAGTCCTCAGAGTTGCTTACAGGAAGGTTTGAGGGAAGCAACAGCAACAGCTGAAGTGACCCAGGGGTGGACAGAGCCAAGCAGCTGGAGAGACAAGAGGAGCCAGGCCAGCAAGGGAACCTGAGCAGCGCACAGGATGAGGGAAGCATGGAGGCGTGGCATCATTTCCGATCACTCTGAGGACAAACAACCACCAAGGAAGTGGCTTGGAACAGTACAACCCTGATACCTGTTTCGGAGGTGGAAGAGTAAAACAAAACAGAGGGCCTCACCTTCCTGCTCCTTCCTGTGTGTTGATCCTGTCCTGGGCTCCGAAGCTGCTGCATCCCTTGAAGGTGGCTCCTCCTCACCCAGCCCTGCTCCGACCTTCTGTCTCGGTCTCTGAGAGACCTCTGTTACCACACTGGGCTGCCTGGATTACCCAGGGTAGCAGCCCCATCTCAGATTTCCCAATCACATCTGCAAAATCTCTTTTGGAACATAATGGTGGATTTATAGGGAAGAAGGGAAACTTTCCTCCCTATCTGAGGGTCCAAGTCTTTAAGTCTGCTAAAATAAACTGACAAAAGATTAATAGGAGAAAAAGCATCCACATTTATTAATGTGCACATGAGCCATATAAAATATGAAACTCAAAGAAGGGCCAAATTGTTGAAGCTTAAGCATTTCCTGCAGACAGTAGAGGGTATGGGGGTGAGACAATTTAGAGAAGTGGTGAGTGATGTTCAGGGGACACGCATGTGCTCAAGGGCAGCCAAGTTCCTAGTCTTCGGGGAGGACACAAGAAGCTGCAGGAAGCTGAAGTGTGGAGCACACTCTGGCCAAAGGTTGTTTTCCAGTGCAGATAGAGCCCCTCGGGTAGGAAAATAGAGGACGTCCAGCTGGGTGTGATGACCACTTGCAGTCTCTTCTCCTTTCAGAGGCTAATATTCCCTGGTTATTTGATGCTTTTCCTAGGAAAGAGATTTAAGACAATTACATTTCTTTTGGAAGAAGTTCAGTCGGTCAGATAACGGGTTTTAGAGAAGTGCTCCTTCCCATCCCCTGCACCGGGATGAGGTAAGAAGCAAGGCAAAGGCAGAGACCTTGATGGGAAGGCAGCTTCTAGGCCTTCCGAGGTCCTTTCTTGAGCTCAGTATGCCAAAGCACGGTACTTTGGGGGAAGATTTTCTAAGTCCAATATATCTCAGGAATTAAGACATGGACATCTGTGGGACGTGATTCTGTCTACCAGAGTTAGTAGGGGGTAGGGACAGACAGGTAGATAGCACAAGAGGAAGACAAGAAGATCATACTTTGTGGAAACCTTGGCACAAGTGGCAGGAGACACTAGGGAGGCACTAGAGGCCTCCTAGCAAGGTGCTGTTGTGATTCTTGCGATGTAGGAAGTGGGTGGTGCAGCACTGATTAGATGAAAGGAAAAAAGTCCTGGAGAAGAGGCTGGAGCTGGAGGCTGTTCATACGGCCAGGTGCAAGGTGACAAAGACCTGAAATGAAACCTGAGGATCTAGGAAGGGGACAATGCCTAAGACTTGGCAGTGGGTTGGATGTGTGATTTGGGCGGGTGAGGCAACATGAGGCTCGGAGCTAGGAGGAGATGCAAAACAAGTTAACAGGAAATTAACCATAGTTACTATATTGCATATTGCTATCATCAGAGTAGTTGTTCAGAGTACAAGATACAGGCGTGCAAGATTGATCAAACAATAGAAGCACAAATCATTCCCTTCAATAAATTAAAAGAAATTAGTATTATCAGTGGGATATAAAGAAAATAAAACTCCAGTCCCTGATTTTTTGCCCCTCACTGACTTGGTGGAGCAAACACAGCATAGTGTAGAAATGTCAAGCTAGTGATGTGCAAAGGGAGTTGCAGGAGACCCTGGACTCTTCAATAAGAGTCACAGGCAAGGGTGTGGAGGAGGAGTGAAGCAGCGAGAGACAGGTTTTCTTGGTTATGTAGAAGAAAGGAACAGGGAGTGACAATTTAGAAAAGCAAACACATTGCAAACCTTGTACATTTGGAAAAGTGTAATGGATTTAGAGAACTCTAAGTAGAGCTCTGCTTATGAAAGGAAGTGCAAAATTTACTGCCAAGAATAAAGAAGTTTTTGGGGTGGAGCCTCGTCCTGTTCATCACAGAGAAAGCCTAGCTGGAATAAACAACTTGTACTGTACCTGGCATGATGCTGATGTTAATTATTAAATGAGTTCATTTGAATTTGCAAAGCACTCTCCCATACATCCTAACAGTAGTGTGTGCAGAATGATACTCTACTCTGGAAGATGTTTATGTCCTGATCCTGAACCTGCAAGTGTGTTATTTTACATGACATGGGGGAATTATGATTGCAGAAGGGGTTAAGCTGCTAATAAAGTTGGCCACAAAATAGGGAGATTATCCTGGATTAACAGAGCGGTCCCACTATAACCACAAGCATCCATGCGAGTGAAAGTGGGGAGCAGCAGTGAAGGATAAAGTGATGTAGTGTCCCAAAGACGCAGCTGATCTCTGCTAGCTTTGAAGGCGGCTGTGGCTACCTGCCAAGGTATGTGGGCAGCTTGCAGAAACTAAAACAGACAAGACAATGGTTTTCCTGAGAGTTTCCAGGAAGAAATACAGTCCTGTGGCCTCCTTGCTTATAACCTACTTCTGATCAAACAATAATAATAACAGGAGTAATAACCTACTTAGAACTTCAAAATAATAGAACTTGTGTTATTTTTAAGTTACTGTGTTTACATCAATTTATCATAGCAACAATTGGAAAATATTCAATCATTTGTTCTATAGATAACAAATGAAGAATTATCCAAAATGAAGACAAAAGGAAAAGATACTAGTCACCAGTATGATGAATAAAATGAGAGAAGATCCTATAGCCATAGGAAAATAAGGCAATGCTATGGGCAACTTAGTGCTTATAAACAGAACAGC
This sequence comes from Capromys pilorides, assembly GCA_004027915.1. Taxonomy (NCBI): domain Eukaryota; kingdom Metazoa; phylum Chordata; class Mammalia; order Rodentia; family Capromyidae; genus Capromys; species Capromys pilorides. The sequence continues at coordinate 10,213 of PVKN010001585.1, forward strand.
TAAAAGGATATAAGTCTCTCAAAAAGCAAAAATAAAAATGACCCACAGTGAAATACATAACCTAAATTGTCTCATACCATTAAAATATGAACTTATAATTTTAAAATATATGTGCTTCACTGCAGACTTTGATAAGGCATTTAAACAAGTACCAACTCAACTTTACAGTATCTCTTCCAGAAAAATAAAAAAGTCACAACATTGTCCAACTCATTAGATAAAGCTGGTATTACCCTCACAGCAAAACCTGACAAAGACAGCAACAAACAAAAGCCTACAGACCAATCTCTCATAAATTTACATATAGAAATGCTCAAAAAAGTCTAGCACATTTGATCTAGTAATGTGCAAAAAGAATTGCATGCATGGTTAAGTAGGATTTCACTAGGTTTGTAAGATTTGTTTGGTATTTGAAAATCAGTCAGTATCATCCAGCTTAAAGAAGAAAAATCATACTATCATAAACACTGAATTGGAAAAAGCATTGCCAAGTCCAACAGTGGTAAAATACTCAGCATGGATGACTACACAGCAATGAAAAGGAGTGATTCATAACATAATCACTGCAGAGAGGAATCACAGTGAGATATAAGAGGAAAATCTGTGTTCAGCATCAGGGCTGAAGGGACATTGGAGCTCATCAGTCTTCTGGGTTTTGTAGATAAGGACGCATCACAGATTCTACTTTTTAATACAGAGCAGGGTCTTGTGTGACCGATAAAGTGGCAGATGAAATAAACCTTTGCCTGTTGGAATGGAGAAGCTCATTCTAGCCGAGGAGCAAAAAGGGGGCTCATTCCTACTTTCCCTTCTTTTGCTCACTTGACTCAAGAACAAAAGCCGCTTTTGTGGCTTTGTTCTCTAAGCCTCAACAACTGTCATCCACAGATCTTCCTCTTTTTTCTTTCTTTCTTTCTTTTTTTTTTTTTGTGAGACCGGAGTTTGAACTCACGACCTTGCACTTGCCAGGCAGGCACCTGTGCCATGGAGCTATCTCCCCCGCCCCTACACAGATCTTCCTCTTGCTGTGTGTTTATTTGATGTATTATTTAATGATGATACACGAACGCTTGTAAATTTTGGTCCTGTCTTTCACTTTTTGCCAAAAATTGGGACAATTAAAATATGTACTTAACTAAACGTAAATTGTCTAAGAGTTCATTTCCATTTTGGTTTCTACTGCTCAGTAACACGGGTGCACGTAAGTCACAATGGCCCTTGTTTCCTTCTGAGTGTAGGCTTTACTACTGAGGAAACATGATTGCTCATCTCAATCTCCTATAGAGAAACTGCACAAGACCCGGGTTTAGGATGATCCTGAGCATAAGCTGAGCACTTGGGAGGTCATAGCGTCACTCTGACCATTCCTGAAAAGGCTGCTCAACGTTAAGACCACTTTCTCCAACACTTACAGCGGTAGATGGCCAATACTTTAGATTCCTTAGGTGATGACAGCACTGAAGGGGTGAGGTACAAAGTTTAGATTTGTTTAAGAATCTTCTAGAACTTGGGTGCAGGTGCTCCGAACGGACCTCCTGAGACAGCAGTAACCTCAGCATGCCCTGGTCTCCCTACCACACCCCCCTCCTGAGCTGTGGGACTGGCTGGCTGGACTGGGAGCCATGGGTGCAGCCTCCTGCCAGATGAGGTGGCCAGCTTCAAGGGCTAAAACCTACTTAACGGCATGCAGGGCCACTCAGATTTAATTTAAGACTCATCCTATTGATCTAGCTGATGCACTGCAAACCCTGGTGCTAACTGTCTAGGGGTGGTGGTGATCACGTTGTATTATTGTATATATGGACACACACAAATAAATTCATCTGCCTCTGTACTCTATGACCACCTGCTTGCAACGTTCCCACGTAGTCTTCCCTATGTACACACGGAAGGAGAGAGAGGAAAGAACAAAGAGAAAGGAGTCCAGGATAAGATAGAGGCCCCAGGGACCAGGCCCTGAGAGCTCACTTTCCTCCAGGACCACCTCCCGTACTTGCAGCTATGACTCCACCAACAGATATGCCGGCTGATGAGGCCAGGGCCCTTATGGCTCAGGCGCCTCTGAAGACAGCTGCAAAGCCTAACGGTACCCTTTCAGAATGTCTTCATATTCATATAAAGAACTGTGAAGCGTGCTGGGCATGGTGGTGCACACTTGTAATCTCAGCATTTGGGAGGCTGAGGCAGGAAGACCACCACAAATCTGAGGCCAGCTTGGGCTATCTAGTGAGTTTAAGGACATCCTGAGCTGTATAGCAAGACCCTCCCCCTGCCAAGAAAAGAACTGTAAGTAATTTTTTCACTTAGTCTATCATTTGTATATAAATATTAATATGCCATACTCAACTTTCTTTTGACCTCCCTGTTTTGAACATATAACATCTTGCTTTGGGTGTGTTTTCATATCATCATGTAAATAGCTTCCCCACATGATACAGGGGCACAGTGAACTCTGACAAAGATTGCAGTTGTTTAACTGGTCCTCTACTTCGAAGCCTGTGGTTCTTTTCAGTCTGTAGCTATAACAAGCAGTGGCTTATGAATAAACTTATTTATCCTTGCATGGATATATCCACAGGGTAAAATCCTGGAAGTGGATTGACAAGGTCTATGAAGTTGTCATTGCACTAGATACAGTGCTTCAAAGTGCTAAATATTCCTACAGGCATTGTCTAATTTTTTTTTACACCATTAGAATTACTAGAGAGTTTACTTCCCCAAGGTTCTACCCACACAGTGCATCATCCAGTCTTTGAACTTTTGCCAATCAGATAAGTAAAAAACAGTACCCTGTGTGGCTTTAATTTACATTTTTTGTTTAGTAGCAGTAGATTTGAACATACAGTGTTTTCAGATTATATTATAGACTATGCATATTTCTTTTGCTGGGACCTAATTATTCAGCTTTCACTTTTATTGTATTTTTTAAAAAGCTTATTTTGAATATTATTCATATATTTTCTACTACTTTTCTGGTTTATTTTTACTATATTTCATGTTTCCTCTTTTTGTGGTGCTTTATATATTTTGTTCAGATGTTTAGCACTTTTTTAAAACTTTTTTTTCATTTGTATATTTGGTACATGGTCTCCCTACACAGCTTGGATTCAGTGATCCTCCTGTTTTCAGTCTTCCCAGAGCTGGATTACAGGCTTGCACCACCATACCTGAACTCATTCGCTAGCTCAGCATACCTGAGGGGTGGGGCCGGCATGGCATGCAGAACTGGAGACTGAACCCTGGTACCTGCGCTTGCCAAAGCAAGTGCTTAGTCTGCTGAGCTATCTCACTGGCCCTAGCTCTCTTTTCTTGTGTGCAATTGGATAATAGTATTTAAGGCTGTAAAGATTCCCTCTAAAAACTGTTGGGAAGCAAATCCCAGGTCCTTCAGTGCATGGCTGGGTGCGTCTAGTGGAAGAAATGTCACCCTCTAGCCAGGATGGACCTGTTCACAAAGGAGAGAAGAGGCCATGTTAGAAGGAAAGAGACCGGATGGAGAGAGAGTAAACATGTTGGACAAGTAGTGCTGTGAGCCACACAGCAGGAAAGCCTCTCCCTGGTGCTCTAACCTTCGCTTCACTCTGCAGGTTTTTCCAGGCTCCAAGATCTTTCATCCAGGCTCTCTTAGGCCATGAACCTTCTCTCTGCCTTTATGCCCTTTCTCCTCCTAATTCAATAGGAAGTGGTGGCTCTGAGACTATATCTATCTTTCAGCTTCATAAAAAATGGATTATGCACTGGGCATGGTGCCATGTGCCAGTAACCCCAACACTCTGGAAGGCTGAGACGGGAGAATTGCAAGTTTGGCATGTGATGCCTGCCTAAACAACTTAGCGACTTAGTAAGACTCTGTCTCAAAAAGAATGAGGGAGCAGGCTGGGGATGTAGCTTAGTGTGAAGGCACTGGGTTCAATTCCCTAATGAGAGATTCTCTCTCTCTCTAGGGAGCTGAACCTGGTGGCGCATTGGGGTGGGAGGAGATCGCAGGAGGCAAGGCTGAGCAGCTGAGTGGCATCTATGCTCACACAGTGCCCTCTGTACCTTTTTGAGCTGCATTTCTTGGCCATTGAGGAATATGAAAAGTTCACAGTGCTAACCTGAGTAGTGGGGCCAAAGGTAGGAAAACCTTCGTGGTTTTTCTATTTGTAGAGTCAGGTCAGGCCTTCTTAAATGAGTGGGACTGATAACTCCTTTCTTGTATTCTTTTTTTCTGGACAGCAAGGATGTTTGTGCTAAGACATGGCCTAAACTCCTGGGTGATGCCTCTACAGAAAGGCTGCAAAATACCCAGGGCAGCTGACCCCCAGCGTGGTCTGTCGCTTCTCTCTCCTCCTCGTTCCCTTTCTGCCTGCCCAGCTCACCCTGCAGCTTTAGCTGGTAACTGATGCCCTGGGTTTATGAAGTCTGTTGCGCTGTGCCAACACCCATGAGCCTTCCCAGCCCTGTCCTCCCTGCTCAGCCCAATGCCAACCTCTGAGTCAACCTCCAGTCATTACCTCCTGTGTTCATTCATTCAATTAACAACTATTTGCCCTAGCGGTTTTCTCCAGCTACTACTTCTCTGCTGCTACAACCACTAAAAGGCATTCAAATAAAAATTTGAATGATGAACAAAAGAAAAGGTGACATGTGTTTAATCCTCATTCATCCCTGAAGAAACATTTTATAACCTGGTACAGCCATAAATGAATTCAGGTTTCATTCTCCAGATAAATTGCTTTGGAACTCCAAATTCAAGCAATAAAGAGATCTTCAAGACATGAAAACATTTAAAACTATGTCTGGAAAATAGTAAATGTGAATATTATACTCAATACAATGATTCTGGAAATGAGGATTTCTCTTTCCTGCTCCCCACACTACCTTGACAAGACTTTATATAGTACAAATGTTCTTCCTCTCAAGGTCCAGATGTATCAGTTTGAGAAAAGAATATGCCCCCTAGTATGGCTTAGATTCAGAAGCTCCAACCCAAATCTCTTACATTTAGAGATGGGCCTTTTTGAAGATGATTGGACTGCAGGGGCCATAGTCACCTGAGGATTAATCAGTCCATGAATGAGCCTAAGGCTGAAGGTGCTGTTTCCAGGTGGGGCCTGCCTGGGGAGGGGGATGATGGGGGTGTGGCCTGGGTGGCTGATTCCTGGCCCTGGCTCTTCCCTTCTCACTCTGCCTTCTGCCTGTCATGATTCGAGCAGTCTCCGCTACAGCCTCTGCCCTGCTGTTTTGGCCTTGGAGCCAGCCAGCCGTGAACTAAATACTCTGAACCATGAGCCAAAATAAAGCTCACTTCACTTAAATCGCAGGTGTCAAGTATTTTGTCCTGGCAATGGGAAACTGACTAATACACTTCATTAGGTCTTTGGGAATCTAAGTGCTTGTTGGTAAGCAAAATAGGTTTAATGATAATTAGACATAGGAATAGAAGAGGCAGAGGAATGAAAAACTAGAGGCAACTTCTACTAATAAGTAAACGAGTGTTGCATGGGGAATCACATGGGACATCTTAGACTTTGAGGACAAGACAGGCGGCATGTTGGTGAAGGGACCACTTTCTGCACATAACACTGATGAAATGGCTCCACCTTTCCATTTGCCCTCTCTACTCAGTGTAACAGTTCACTTCTGTATCTTTTACTTCCTCACTGCATGGGGATCACATCCCTTAGGGTTTCTTCACAGAGGCACTGTTGTCACTCCAGGCTTCTGCTTCTGTCACAACACCACACACTGAGGCAGAAAACCCAGCCCGGCCAGGCCTGTTGTCCTTGCATTCCGGTCTAAACACAAAGCGTGTCCATTATTTGTCCAGAGATTGTCACAGCACCCTCATTCTCCTCCAGGTCCATTTAGGTTGTGTTATGAAATGAGCAATGCCAAGTTATTGGAGACTCTGTGACACACAGCCTGAAGGAAGCTGCGGGCTGCAACCCCATTATGTGCCAGTGTCTTGGCGGCCCGCACCAAACTCTTCTATGTGTGACAAGGGGGGCAAGGACTCATGAGTCACCCGTGCTGAAAGGGTACACTTCCAGTGACATAATATCAATGTCAGAATCTCTTAGAACCAGGAATGCACAAATTGCTGGGTCTTGCAAGGACTTGCCTTACCTTTACTAACTTGTGTATAGCAGCAGTCTGATGAGCTTTGTACAAGTTATGTTAAATATGGCTGTGAAAATCATTGGTTTCTAGATTCTCTACTGAGTTCAGTCACATTTTCTGGGTGACAGGAGCTGCTGAGGCTGAGTTCTAATTGGAGCCTACCTGCTTTCCCTCCCTGCTCCTCGTACTGGAGGATGTGCAGCCATGTACCGCTCAGAAATGATTACTGAGTGTTGCTCTATTCCAAACACTATGCTAGACATTAGGGAAATAATGAATGATACATCAATCTTGATTTTAAGATTATTACAATGACTTTTATGATACTTGCAAAGCTTTTGTTTGAACTTTTACATTTCAATGTCAACTGTAGTTGAAACATATTTAATAAAAATTGGCATATGTATATCAATATATCAATACACCTCAAAAGATGGCAAGATGGTGATATATATATAATTGTTGTTGTTTGTTTGTTTGCTTGTTTTTGAGGCAGAGTCGCACTGTATAGTTCAGGCTTCCCCTGCACTCGTAATATAGCCCCGTCTGGCCTTTAACTTTCTGCAGTCCTCTTGCCTCAGCCTCCTGAGTGCTGGGATTATAGCAGTGTGCCACCACACCTAGATGAAATTGGCTTACAACTATTAATTTGTTTTTTGAGGGGTTTGGGGTAGTTTTTTGGAACTGAGGACTGAACCCAGAGCTTCAGGCATGCTAGGCCAGTACTTCATCACTGAGCTACATCTCTAGCCTCTCTCTTTACTTTTGTTGTTTTTATTAGTGTATTTTATAGTATGTAATGTTTGCATTTCTCTGCTAAATTTTATTTTGAAACAAGGTCTCATTACACTGACAAACTGGTCTAGAACTTGTCAACTTGTAATACTCCTGCCTCAGCCTCCTAAGTGACTGTGATTACAGATATGCACCACCATGCCTGGATCTTCTTTTATTCTTAATTTATGTACTTCTGATATTTAAAAGAACACTATCAACCACTTGAATTCTTTTGGAAGTATTATTTATACATAAATATGTATTGATAAAGACACTAATTTCATGAATTTTCCATGTCAGCGAGGGTCTGCCCCATTCGGTGTTGGCCACAGATTTGTCTCTTGGAGGGTTTCCTCAGGTTACCTACAGGATGACTGTTCCTCTTCCAAACTAAACTTCTCACAGTTTCTGCAAACTGGAAGCCCAGGGAAGCTGATGATGTTGTTCCTGTCCAAACTTCAAAGCCCAGGACCCAGAAAGCCATATGTGTGGTGGGAGATCCTGGGTGTCCCGCTGACACGGAGAGGGACGTCGCCTTTCCTCTCCACGTGCATGCGGGCTCTTCAGGGCGCGGTTATCCTCACCTCCCAGACACTTCCACTCTCCTCAATCTACTGATACAAATGATCACTTCATCTCTTCCTCAGACCCCTGCCAGGCACACCCAGAAGTGGGGACACCAGTTCTCTGGGTATCCCCAGGCCGCTCTTGTGAACACAGGAAATGAATCATCACTCACTGACAGTCATGCATCACTTAATGAGAAGGGCATCTCTGTCACTAGGTGATGTCCTAATTAGGCAAACATCGTCATGCGCACTCACACACCTGGATCAGTCAGTGGACACAGCCTCTTGAGGCCTGGGAAACCTGAACTGCATGAGGCTGCTGCTGGTGTAACACAGCACAGTATTTTACAGCAGACTTTGTTGTTGTCATTGTTGTTTATAAGTAGAAGTACATACTATTACTAATCAAAGGTATAGTACAGTAAACTAGTGACATGGCCAATAGACTGTGGTTATAAATTTACTATGGACTATCCCTAATTGATGTGGTAGACTTTTCAATGAGTTGATGTATCCACTGTTATCTTAATAATGGCCCTGGAGTCTGGCTGCAATAGCTTCCAATTTTAAAAAGGCAAACATGGTGTCAAGTTCCCTGAGAAAAAGGATGAGTCCTAAACCAGAGCTGACTGAAGAGCAGAAACAGGCAATCCAGGAAGCTTTTGTTCTCTTTGATGCAGCCTGGGACTGGGACCATGGATATAAAGGAACTAGAGGTGGCAATGAGAGCCCTGGGCTTTGAGCCTAAGGAAGAAGAAATCAAGAAAATGATAAGGAGGGGACAGATGAAGTGAACATCAGTAACTTTCTGACTGTGACAACTCAGAAAATATCTGAGAAAGCCACCAAGAGGAAATCCTGAAAGCTTTCAAGCTATTCAATGATGACAAAAGTGGGACAATATCGTTCAGAAATCTGAAGCATGGCCAAGGAGCTTGGCGAGAACCTGACCGATGAGGAGCTTCAGGAGGTGACTGAAGAAGCCGGCCAAGATGGAGACGGTGAGGTTGATGAGCAGGAGCTCCTGCGCATGACGAAGAAGACCAGGCTCTATCGAGACCCATGTCCTATCTCCTGCTGCAAGCACATGTGACTAGATTAGGGCCACAGTCCTGTGAAATCTGGCTCCCCATTTCCCTGTAGAACTTCAGCCACGGCCTTGAATCTGATTTGGACTTCTGGAAGTGTTTTTTGATATTAAAGTTCTTTGTAAAATGAAAAAAAAAAGATTGGTATCATTGTTGGTTTACACCAACGGTGGTAAACCCATAGCACCCATGCCAGCACCCATGCAGAGCCCCTCTGTCAGCACATGAGCCCCCTTGCCTGGCCTCACCCCAGAGGCTGAGCATTTAGTGCTCATTACAGTGTTGGAACTTTGCAATAAAGAAGTAGATTCTGCAGTTCAACTTGGGGACTCAGTCTCTAAAAGTTTTACCATCATTGGATTATATCCACATACCACGAACATGAGTAACACATTGTGCCATGACATCATGAAGGCTGGAACATCATTAGGTCATAGAAACATTTAAGCTTTAGTATAATCTTTTTTTAAAAAAAAAAAACTTAAAATTATTTATTTATCTGGTATAGGGTCTCGCTACGCAGCTCAGACTCGTAGTGATCCTCCTGTTTCAGCCTCCCCAGCACTGGGATTACAGTCATACACCACCATACTTAGTTTCAGGGCTGGCACAGTGTACCTGGGATTCTGGAGCCCACATGGCTTATGGTGCTGAGGATCGAACCGAGGTCCTTGCACTTGCCAGGCTGGTGCTTAGACTGCCAAACTATATCCCCAGCTCTACTCAAGTATAATCTTATGGCTCTCTATCGTACACGTGTGGTGCATCACTGGCTAAAATATCAGAATTCAGTGCATGACTGTATTTAGTACATCAAGAACTCCTCAGGATGACAATATGACACATTTTGTGTGTGAGGTCATTTAGTAGAGTGCAAGCGTTCTGCGCTATACTCAGTAGGTTTTATAGATGTTATCATAGGAGCAATGAGTTTTGGTTTTAATTATTCAAAATATGATTGCAAAGCAAAGAGTCTTCCAGGACTGGTGGTACACTGGCACTTTGGAAGTTTGCACCAGGAGGATGACAAGTTTGATTTGAGCTATGGAAACTTAGTGACTTAATGAGACCTTGTCTTAGCATAAAAGCATTAAAAAACCAAGAATTGGAAGGAGAAAGGATGGGTGGGAGGGATGGGACAGAAAAGGCATTAAGATGTGTTATGTGCATGAACCAACCCCCATGATAAATGTAATCATCATGTGCTACAAACATGTGCTAATAACAAAGTTAAACAACAACAGGAAGAGAGCTGGGCACACAGCTCACTGAGAAGGCCCTGGGTTTAATCCCCAGTGCTTAAATAAAAGCCTTACCTAAATAGACACTTTCATAAAGTAAAAACTGGAAAGTGAAACTAGAGCAGATCTGAAGATCTCTGACACCCTTGGATCTAAATTCTGGTGATCTCCATTCATGTGGCCTTTTGAAGTTGTGCAAATTAACAACTTAAAACACAAAACTTTCCCATTTGTCCTTTAGATATCCTTCATATTTCCTTTCTGGATAGTTCTTTTTTAGAGTCATACAATTTCCTGTCTTTGTACAATACAATTAAGATGACATATGCTTGGTGTTTGTTTACTGTGAGTCGTGTACCACGATGTTCCTGTCTAATTCATTTTATTTATTTTTTTGAAGTAGAAAATGTTCAGACAGCTGTAACTTTTAACTCCTGTTTTTTTCTTTTATTCTAAGGAAATTTACTCATTAATGTAGTTTTAAAAATACTACAAACGATTAAGGAAAAAGCTGGTAACACGTTAGTTGGCCACCATTCAATTTTGAAAACTTGCGTAGAATTGCTTTGGGAAATTAAACGTTTGATTGGGGAATTGTTATCTTTATGGTAGCAGTGTCTGATGGGGTCACACAGCTTATTGGTATAGTTGTTCCATGTTCCTTTATCAAGGTCATGAGATGGTCACTAGATGTTTCCACAGCCAGAATCTAACCAGCGGCCCACATCCACACTCTCCAGGAGTCCACGCCTGAAAAGTCCAACCCAAGCAGAGGTGGGTAGACAAGCAGTGCTAACGTTTTAATAGGAAAAAAGCAGTTAGGAAGCCTCTAGATCATTATCAGAATTTGAAAGGCATCAGTATATTAAGGATTCACTCTAAGGAGCCAAGTGCCTAAGAAACTGAGTATATGTGCGAAATTTTTGCTGGTATTTTTAAAAAAACAAAGGAAATGTCAACAACTATTTTAGTGGGCTTTCCATTGCTCCCACAAAGTACCTGAGAAAAACAATGTAAAAGGAAGATTCAATTTGTCCTGTAGTTTACCTGGCTCTGTTGTTTCTACGCTAGAGGTGAAGCAGAAAAGAGAGAATGAGAGAGACAGAAAGACAGAGACAGAGACAGAGAGTGAGAGAGACAGAGACAGAGACAGAGTGAGAGACAGAGAGACAGAGACAGAGAGACAGAGACAGAGAGACAGAGACAGAGAGTCAGAGAGACAGAGAAACACAGACAGACACAGTGAGAGAGACAGAGACAGAGACAGAGAGAGAGAGAGAGTGAGAGAGAGCATAGAAGGTCTGGTAACAAAAGACAAAAAGTCCCCTTCAAAGGCTCACCAATAACCTCCTTCCTTTTAGACCTCCTGGTCCCATCTCCTAACATTTCCCCCATCACCACCTCCCAAGTGCCACCAGCTGGGGCCCAGGATGAATGAGACTCTCATGGCACTCTAGATCCAAATTGTAACACATACAGTCAAGACTATGTGTGGATCACATAGCGATCTTACTATTAAGAAAAATGAGGAGAGACATGATAATAACACTCAGGCTTATAGGCTCAGGGGTTTTTTTACGAGTTCAAGATGATTTCTGTAATATGATTTCAAGTGTTTTCAACACTAAGGTGAATATCCACATTGATCAACTGAAGCCATCTTGGTGTGTCTTTCTCTCTCTCTCTTTCTTTCTTTCTTTTTTTCTTTCTTTCTCTTCGTTTCTTTCCTTTCTTTATTCTACTGAGCGATCTCCCCAGCCCCTTGGCATGTGTTTCTTAATACAATGTTGTTTTAGCTGCCATGGTGGTACATACTTGTAATCCCAGCACTCACAAGACTAAGACAGAAAGAGTACCATGAATTTGAGGCCAGTCTGGATTATAGAGTATTAGAGTTACAGATAGTTCAGTACAAGCCCAAGCACTCACTGGAGGAAGGAAACTAGCACTTACAGGACGTTGTCCAGTGCAGGTCTTAAACTAGACAGAATCACTCTTCTGGCCCAAGGGTAGAAGGCTCCCAGGCTTTTCTGCTCTTAGCCAAGTTGCCAGGCACCGCCATGTTCATGCAGAATGCAGAGGAAGTGTCCTGTTCTCAGCAGGAGGGAGCTGGTGGCTGCCTTTCTGGCTGGCTCATGTCACCAGGGTGCTCCACCTGCTGGACTGGTTGGTCCAGTTGCAGCAGCTGTCTGTCATCTTTCACATTGAAAATGCACAAGGCCCGACACTACCTCACTTGAGGTGCCCTGACATTTCACTGAAGGGTGAGATGCCCCAAGATCCAGCAGCACTCCTGGCTCCCGTGCAGGCTGCAGGCCACATGCAGGTGGAGAGTGCCGACTGCTTATCATGGCTCACACTGTGGAGCCTTCAGCATCAGCCTGCAGCAAGGCCAGGCTCTGCATCCTCAAAACACAGGAGCAGACATCCCCTGGGCAAAATTAGCCTTGCAAGCGGGAAACAGGCATCATGTCTCCTCCCTTCCCCCACCAGGCTGAGTGCAGGAAGAGGGGCAGCCCAGACCTGCAACCACCCCCCACAGCCTGCCCTAACACCTGAGCACCCATGTTTTTTCCTTAAATTCTGATGCCCAGGGTCCTGCACTAAGTCACTTATATACATAGCTCAGCAACCAATCCTCAAACAAGCCTGAGAGATAAGTGGCTATCATGTGTGTCTATATGGATGTAGAAATAAAACCATGGTGGCAAACATCAGCCCAGACACACAAAAGCTGAACCAGAACTCCCTTGGCTCTGTCTCGACAGTGGAACTCAGAAAGCTGCAGAGACCCCCACATCTGGGAAGTAGAAACATGAAAGACTCCACATACAGTATATATATATATATATATATATATATATATATATATATATTAACATAGCCTTTTTGCAATAACTTTCTTCTCTCTTTCATTACTGACACTGTTATTTTTGGTTTCTCCTGTAGATTACGCAAATAGGCATTAGCTCCACTGGGGTCCATGAGGTAATTCATGATGTGTACAAGAAGAGAAGGCGTGTACTGAGTTACCTCTAATTTAGGATAGGGAAGTGTATATTTAACCAAGCACATCATTGGCCTCCAACTGAAAAATATGAGAATAAAAGGTAACAAATTTTTCATGTCATGTGTAACAGAAATCTGACTCAAACATACATAAGCAAAATGGGAAGGTTTTGTTTGTTTTTTGTTGCTTGCAATACTAAAATATTGAACCAAGGGCATTTGTGCTGAGCTCCATCCTGACCCCCTTTTTATTTATTTTTTTAAGACGGGAACCTGATAAGTTCCTAAGTGGCCTAGGCTAGACTTTAACTTGAGGTCCGCTTGTCCCAATGCTGGGATTGCGGGTATGCACCTCCGTGCATGGCTTGGAAATATTATGCTTGAAGGACAGCCTGCGAAATTGAAGGAAAAGCTTGAGAAAGTTGGATCAATGCTGGGAAGGCCCCTAACTTGCATGGATCATCTCTGCAGCCAGGGGACAGAGTCTGGGGCCTGGGAGACAAGTTAACTGGGACAAGGTGGCTTTTATATATCTGCAATAAGAGAGAAGAGTGTTGAATGTACACAAACTCAACCATCTTAGGGGGCAGAGAAACAACACCTGGAGTAAGGGAAACCTCATTAAGTTCTAAACTGACAAATCATTAAAAATATTTGGGGGAAGAAGGGATATTGTGGGGGAGAACTTCGTAGAGCAAGCAGAATCTCATCTATTCATTCACATATTTGTAGACTACTGTGCAGACATGATTCAGGCGCTTGAGTGCCACAGAGGACAGAGCCGCATCGGGAGCAGCCTGCTGGAGCGGGAGGGCAGGCTGGACTGGAGAAGCGAGGCGTGCTGTGCTGGCAAACCATTGTACTGAGGAGAAGAAAACAGTGGTTTGTTTTTTTGAGGTGCCAAAGCTCAAACTCGGGTAATGCTACCACTGAGCTGTGTCCACAGCAGTCCCTCCCTTTCATTGTGTGACAGGAGCTTGCTATATTTCAGGCATTGGCTTTAAATTTTGATCCTCCTGCCTCAGCCTCCCGAGCTGCTATGGTAACAAGTGTCCATAGGATATGGAAATGTATATTTCCATTAAGATATGGAAATGTACTTTTAGTCAAGTGCATTATTGGCCTGTAATTGAAAAATATGAGAATAGAAGATAACAAATTTTTCATGTCATATGTGACAGAAATTTGACTCAAACATACATAAGCAACCTGGGAAGGTTTTGTTTGTTTCTTGTTGCTTGCAATACTAAAAATTGAACCAAGGGCATTTGTGCTGAGCTCCATCCTGATCCCCTTTTTATTTATTTCAAAGTTTACACATACTAATTCTTAGATTTTTTGTTTTTGTTTTTGGTATAGTTTATAGCTGCATAAGAAATTACCACACAATTAGTCTTTTAAAAGAACACATACGTTGATTTTCACACTGCTCCTATAGGAGCTTTCTAATAGTCTCTTCTGTGGCTGCAATGGGGTGGGTGTCACTAGGGCTGGAGAATCATCAGAAAGAGCCACTCTGGGACCTTGGGTTATTGATAGGTTTCATAACCCAGAGACTGTTGACTTCCTCAGTTCCTTGAGCCTCTGCTACATGGCTTCCTCTGTCATCAAAGCCAGAGAATGTGCAGTTCTTGTAAAGATGAAAGGCCCCTGGCACTTACAGAGGGCCCTGCACAGGAATGACATTCTCATTCTGCGCTATATCACTGGGAAGCAAGCCCGGAGGCCAGCCCAACCTTAGGGGAGGGGTTAGACAGAGGTATGAAAACAGGTGTTTGAGGGGGTCCAGGTGGCTGTGTGAGAGGCCATCTGTCACCACTCACTGCCCTGAAGTTCTGTCCCACTGTGCTCCTGTTCTCCCTGTTTGCCATGGGCATACTGGTATTAGCTGCCTAAGTGTAGGTGAGTGTGACCCATCCTCACTGGTAGCTTTGAGAACATATCATGGATGGAAAGTAGGAAGAATCCTGCATTTATTGAACTTGAAGGCTGCATAGATGGGTGCTCAGGGCAGGCCAGCACCAGGCATGCAGAGTCAAGGATCTGTCCCCAAAGGGCAAAGGAGAATAAAAGAAAGGGCTGTGGTACCCTTTGCTGGGCTCAGGATTTAAACAAATCATGCCATCAGTGTCATTTCTAATTTATGGTTGCCATAAGAGAAGACTGAAAGAACTTGCTGGCAGTCACTTTACGCAAACATTTGAAAAACACAAATTTATAAAACCCAAAAACTTACATCTGGATAGTCCTTGTCAAGAGATAAAAGATTTTTATGTGATTTATCTTGCATTCATTCTGACATCTTGTAAGTTTTACTTAGTGTTCTTTCTATGCCTATTTTATAAATAAAAAAATTGAATTGTATTGGATTAAAACAGACCCAAAGAGATTTACTTACTAAATAACTACGATTTACCTAGACGGAAAACTGCTTCGATATCATGCGTTCTTACTAAAAATATAAAAGCAAACAAACGAAACCCACAAGCACACACCTCTTTTTCTGTCTTGGTGACACAGGAGATCGTTTAGGTAAAGGTGCAGAGGTGAGCCTCGGGGAGCAGGAAGGCTGCTGCGCGCAGCCCTGCCTCAGAAACCTCACTGACACCAGATCTCCTTAGAGCCCAGAGAGTCAGGTACCAAATCTCAGGGGGTTCCTGCTTCTTGAAAAACTTCTAACTCTCCTGCTGGTGCCTAGGACCTTCCAGAGCCTGCAGAGAACCCAGAAAGGGAGACCAAGCTCAGACTAGGACTCATGTGGCCCATCTTCAGTGCTCTCCAATCCCTTGCTTTGGTCGTAGGGTTGACCAGATGCCCTGAGGAGCTTTGGTCTTCACATCTACAAGATCATTCTGGGAGCTGTGGCAGGTATGGCATTTTCATTATGGAATCATGTGAGAATGGTCTAGAAGAATAGCACTGATACACTAATTTGAGATGACTGTCACCTCAGACACAGGGTGGGTCAGTTCAAGACCACAGGCTACTGAGGTCCACTGCTATGTCGGGCATGAACGTGTGTTGCTCCCACCCATCATGTTTTGCCTCCAGAGTGGCCTTTCATCAGTACCCCCCAGAGGCAGTGAGGGGTGGTGCTGGCACTGCTGGTACCAAGGGCGTCTCCTCCCCCTTCCACTTGCAGGACACTCCTGCAGGGGCAACAGCAGGCGTCTCACCAAGGCCTCTCGATGCCCTCATCAAGTGCACCCAGCTTGTAGGGTCTTCTCTTGCCTCTTAGTGGTACAATAACATTCTGCTGTTCTGGGTTGGTCTGAGGGACAGACATGACCTTAAGGGTGAGACCCTTCTTTTGGCTCGTGGTGCCTAATATATCTGTCCTACCAGTCGGCACATATAGAAGGCAGGTGAGCAATCTGATGAGCAATCTGATTGCTGGAAAGCAATCTCATTCTAGGGACACAGTGAGCATGGCCCCAGAAAGTTCAAGGAAAGCATGATTGGTAGATGTGCTCTTCTACATGAAAACTGTAAAACTTCCAATGGAAAATGTAGCAGAACCAGAAAACAAATATTTTACAACTTCCTACATTCATGAACATCACAAAAAAGACACTGAAACTCTGAAAACATCACTGGAAGCCAGTGTTCTCGATAGCCCAGTAGATGACATAGCACCACAAGTAATAATTCAGCCAGAATTCAATATACAGAATTAGGAATGTGCAAATAAAGTTACATTGTTTTGTGACTCAAAAGCCATGGCACACTGTGAATAACAAAAGCATTGTCTCCTTTTCTTGGGGGAAATGTGGAATTAGCCAGAAACAAGACAGTCGACAATAAAGAACAGGAAGAGATATTTCCTGGACCCGAAGAGATGGTGCCGGGATGCTAAGAATTTCCAGGTGCACCGGCTGGGCATAAACAAGCACTTAAGCACTTCTTTTCTGTTATTATAAATCTCTATGATAAATCTGCTTGCAAGGCACCATGAACTTTGCAGAACATTTTTTAAAAGTTGAATTGTTTATATAGACAGGGACCTGGCCAAAAATAAAGAAGTAGTATGCCCAGAGTCCTGCTTGCCCTAAGGGAGGGCCTGGCCCAGGCGGATTTCCACATTGGAGTCTGAGTCAGTAAAATCCCAAACCACAGAGGTGCTCATGGTGCCTGACACATCGCCCTCTACTACCCCCAATCTTTATTTTTAAATTATGAATACATTAGAGCCCTTCTGGAAAATTATGGAAAAACCAGAGCTTTGAGTTAAACTTGGACAAGTACAGTGAAAACTCTCCCACAGAGCTAGTGTCCTATGGCAGAGGAGGTGGAGGTGGTAGGTGGTTCCTGGGCCCGGATGCAACAGCCCCTGGCCAGGGATATCTGTGGCTTGGCTTGGACAAGTTTTGGTGTGTGTATTGGCTACGTGATAGTCCACTGGATACTGGAGGCTCAGGCATTTTTCTATGTACATGTTATACTTCAATAAAAGGTTTACCACCTGAAAACAAAGAAGCACTCCCAGACATAATTAGATTCTGAAGCAAAATTATTCCACAACCTAGAGTCCAATGGCCCCCGCCCCCACTTGCCAAATGGTGAATGTGGCACGAGTTTCAGGCCAAGATAAGCGTTTCCTTTTGCTCCTGCATAGCAAGTCAACCTTGCAATTAACCTCATCTCTAACTGTCTCTAGGTGTTCCCCACCCTGCTTCATAAAATAGAAATTCTCTTAGAGGTTATGTCCAGACAAGCACAATGAAGCCTGACACACCGGGCTTGGAGAACTTCCCGGAGGTGGTTGGGAGCGATTATATAACATGTTAAGTCTGTGTTCCTTTTTCAGGCATAACTGAACCATTGCCAAAAGAACTAATTGCCAGTCCTTTCCCACTGACTCAAATAAAAGCAAAGTGAATAAATTACAGTGCGGAAGCCTATTCTCTAAATAAACAAACCAACAAACAAAAACAACCAAGCTGGCCCTGGGATGACAGCAAATCAGCCTTGCATGGGGCATTACCTGCTCACTGCAGGGTGTGGAGCTGAATTATGTCTACATCTTACTGCCTAATGTGAAAACTGGAGAAAGAAAAGCCAGGAATAGAGCGATATAAGAGAAACCAAACCAATGAGAAAGAACAACTTCTCTCTTTTCCATATATTTTGGTCAGAGATTTTTTTAGACACCCTGTCCTTCTCTTTGTCTTCTGTTGATGTACGTTTTTTAATAGAATTCTGGTTTTATGGGGACACGCAGCAGGGTGTATGTACCAGGCAGGCCTGCATTGTTCTGGGTGATGGTTCTCGGTGATGGTGGGGAGAGCGTGCCTGTCGGGGACAAAGGGCCCACGTGTGCTGGATCTGGCTCTGGCACTGCTAGCAGCTCCCCAAGCTCTACCCGCTGACCTCACATTGCAGCTTGAGCCAGCCACAGGGCAGGATTATGCCACCATGCTGGCCAGTGCTATAGGTCAGGCTCTGAAGCAGGGAATGAGGAGAGCTGCTTGTTAACCAGTGAACCACTAAGCAGCAGCACACGCCATGGTGTGGCATATGGGTGGCTGGGACGGGGGCAGCTGCTCCACTCCTCATCCACCCCCTCCAGTCAAAGTGCCATTATTTTGGGGCTCCAGCATGGATAGGGAGGGAAGAAGATGATCTTGGCTTCTGCTCATCTTCCAAATCTGAAATATCATGGCAATACCTTAAGGACAACATAGGAAAAGCATTTGCTGCCTGGAAGGCACCCTGGTATCTGCAGAACAAAGCCATCCTTCTGTATGCCCAAGGGGCTACTCTCACAGGGGTGGACACCAAATCCGTGGATTCTTGCGTCCCTTATACAACATGGTTTACTAGTTAATCTACCTATAATGCTGGTATAATGTCAATCCTATGTGTAAACATCTGTTACAGTGTATATTGTTCATGAAACAATGACAGGAAAACACCCCAGGTTTGTTTCATGCAGGCGCAAGCATCGTGGGCCTCACTACGTGGTACACAGGGGATACAGCTGAGCAAGGCCCAGCCAAGAGCTGGGTGACAGTGCAGCTCTGGGAGGAGCGGGAGGCTGCAGCAGGAGGGGCCTGCATATTGCTTGTCTGTGT
Source organism: Capromys pilorides (assembly GCA_004027915.1). Taxonomy (NCBI): domain Eukaryota; kingdom Metazoa; phylum Chordata; class Mammalia; order Rodentia; family Capromyidae; genus Capromys; species Capromys pilorides. The sequence continues at coordinate 29,076 of PVKN010001585.1, forward strand.
GGATTTAATCTAGTGCTCGGCAGATGGCAAATTCAAGATTTGCTCTTTGGAACTTTCTGGAACATATTTGATGTGCAGCTTGTTGAATCTGCAAGTGTGGCATGCACAGGAACCAAGGGCTGACTGCACGTGGACGGTCAAGTGCACCACCTCTGGGGAAAGAGCGCACTCTCCGGAGGACTGTCTCATTCAGCACGCATTTACGGACAGCCTTCTGTGGGCAAAGCGGCGATACACTGGTGGACGAGAGGACGTTCGGTCTGCCTCCCTAGCTTTATATTCAGCCAGGTGAGAAAGACAGAAGCCAGCAAGCAAGAAGAGTTTTGCAAACAAAGAGAGAAAACAAACAAACATAAACTCAAATCCAGGGGAGGAAATAAGAGAGTGAAAAAGGCTACAGGAGCCCTGGAAAGATTCCATAGTGGAGAGCCAGGCAAAGGCTCAGCGGGGGCTGGTTCAACACAGGCTTTTATGTTTGGGGATGATCAGGGATCCATGGCGGAGGGTGTATGTGCAGCAGGGAGGCTGGTCTGAAGGGAGAAGCCATTCTGAGGGCAGGGTTGGGGCCAGGGCTGGGAGTTGTAAGGAGGTGGGTGTCGGGGCATCCATTCCCTTGAAGATGGAGATGGCTGAGTTTAGCATTCAGCCCTATATGTTATTACCATGTGGCTACCTCTGCAGGTTGTGTGGATAAACTTAGACCACACGTGGCCTTAGAGGCGACATGCCTCACTATTCCCATGACGTCCGTGTCCCTGCCTGCTGAGGGGTGTGCACCCTGCATGGCTCAGTGGCACTGTGTCATCAGCACCCACTGGGGTGAGCTCATGCAGGGAGAAGATGGCCACTGTAAGGGACAGCAAGGCTCTTTGATGTCGCCAAAGAGCCCCTCCAAAGATGATTTGCAGTTCTTTCTATTGCTGCTGCCCTGCCACAGCCACTATCTGTCATTCTCCCTGCTCCCTGCCCTGTGCAAGCAAAGCAAAGTGTCTTCCAGGCTTCTGGGTGACCTGAGGCCTGTGTGCTGTCACGGTGCACCATGCCCGTGCCACGTGTAGGCGAGGAGATGTCACCGCCTGCCACCACCTACTAGTAATGTAGGCTGGTGAGTCAACAGGGCAAGCTAGTGACTGACTAAGGGAATTTGATTGGAGCGGAAGCCACAAGCCTCAGGCCCTTCCCTCCTCAGTGAAGACTCTCCCGCTGCATGCCAAGGCTGCAGCAGGGATGGGACACAGTCACACCACCATTAGCACCGTTAGAAAGGTTCGCATCTTCATAGAGCTTCCTCTTCCCATTCGGGAAGACAGAAACTCCACAGGACAATAAACAAAGAGGCAAACTAGCTTTAGAGAAGGACAAGTGCTTCCAAAAATAGAATAAGACAGAGTGAGGTGCCCCTTAGAGTGGTTATGGAAGCTAAGGTCTGAAGCGCCCATGCCTAATACCAGGAAGACAAACAAGACTGCAATAGTGAAGTGTCAGAGACAGGAATGATACAGTGGGAGCGTGTGGTTTTGATTTTATTGTGCAGATAGGTTTTATAGGCACTTGGAGTTTGGAAAACTGCAGGTGCCCCTTGGCTCCTGACGAGCTCCATCCCAGCCCCTCCATCGTAAGAGGAAAGTCCATTTAGGGTACCTCACTACCACCATCACCACTTAACTGAACCAAAAGCTGGTGACATCATCTGATGCTAAGCCTGTGAGTTTTGAGGATCGCATGTGATTTAGTGAACACCTCTACCTGGAAGATCCCGGCAGCACTTGCTCCACAGGAACTTTTCTCCTAACCATCACCTGGCTAACTGGGCACACTGCCGACCAGCACCGCAGGACAGGGTCGTATTGCGCACTGCCACAGCAGCCCAGGAAAAACACAAACTGAAAATGTGAAGTGTAGTTGCGTATGAGTTTCACACCTGGTAAAGTTGAAAATCATAACTCAAACCCTTGTAAATTGCGGACCATGTGTATGGGTTAAGCTCAATGAGTGCCTAAGCACAGTGACAAAGCCCTGGAACAGGGGTCAGGGCTCTTTCTGCTTCCAGCTCCTCCTCAGAACTCCGTGCTGCTTTAGATGTTGTAGGAGTTTGTTAAGCACATTTTTGTTGCAATTGGCAATGTACATTGCTTTAAAATGACCCCAGGAGCAGAAAAGACTGGGACAATATTTGCATAGAAGAGGTCATAGGTGGTGAGGTGCCATCCCTATATTCTTCTGTCTCTCCATATGCCTCTCTGGAAGAGTAGTCACAGCACCGGTGAATAAGGAGGTTGGATGGGGAAGGACTGCCCGAGAGTGACGAAGTGACAGCAACCAACCACTGCAAGAAAGATGTGGAACCTGGAAACCTCAAATCACAGTAGTCCAGAGAGGGGCCACATGCATGCTAGCGGAGCAGAGCTTGAGGTCAGGTCTGGACCTGGTCTGGAACTTTTCTGCCTCTTTTCCAGGAGGAGTAGATCCAGAGACTCAATGAAAGAGTGGTCTGACATAGGAGGAACGTTTGATGCACCCTCAGGGAGGACTATGTGAAGATCTGCCAGTGTAACCATTCTTCGGTTTGGCAAGTCTACACCTCTTAAGAACACCACTGGCCAGTGTGCTTCCCTTGTTCCAATTTCTTGCTCACAAGGATTATAATTCTTGGCTTCCTGTATAGCTTTCCTACAGGAAGAGAGAGTACTGACCACACAAAACAACCAAAGTACATCCTTATTCTTTCTGAACAGCAGTTGTCAGACTTCTGGTTTATGCATTGGTCTTATGTGAGGTTCCTTAAGGGGGAGCCCATTATTTTAGGCTTGACCCCAACTGAGGGAGACAACCAAAGCATGTATCTTCACCTGAGTGCAACTGAGACCAGCTCCAGGTATCGTTTCCCTAATAGATCATTCTGGGTCAGTTGGTCCTATTCTAAAACATTCCTGGTTTGTTTTTTCAATCTCACCTCTTAGATTTGGTTCATTGTACAAACTGTCTTTTCTCCTGTGCACCAGTGAAATGGTCTCTGCATAATGGTGTTTGAAGAGTAATAACCCTACCTGATTTCTAGCTGTCATCTATTTTAAGGTAACAGTGTAAAAAATGTAAATATAGCAGAGATCACACACATCTCCCTGAAGCCTGACTCAACAGTTGCTAAGTGGCTATGACTTCCTTGAACCTAGACGACAGCCCAGATGCTTGAGCACAGCAGTTCCCAAGCCTGTTCAGGGATTCACAGTGCCATGAACATGAATTCATGTCACCTGGAAAATCCAGGGTCAGACAAAGTTAAACTGTATTCACTTTTGCTGTTTTGTGGTTAGTTGGTTGGCTATTTTCTAGTCATCGGACTTCTCTCTGTCTCACTACTCAGGCTCATGGACTATCCAAGTGTGAATGTATTACCATGCCTTTCCCAAATTGATCTGACCAGGAAGTCCTTTTGTTGGGAAGGAATTCTCAGAACATATATCTCGTAGGAGGTACTCAGCTTTTCTGTTTCTTGGGGGCAATACTGGGCACTCACAATTTAAAGGAGGAGAGGTCTAATGGAGCTCATGGTTTCAGGGGACTTAGTCCTTGGGCACCTGGGCCCAAGGCAGAGACAGCTTGGCAGAAGTGGGGCAGCACAAAGCTGCTTAACTCAGGGGGATGGGGAAGCAGAAGCAGGGCGGGGTAGCAGCACCAGAGAAGAAGGGGGTCAAAGCCCAGATAAAGACTGTGAGCTCTGGTCTCCGTGACCTACCCGAACACACCCAGACATTGTTCCAATGATCCCAAGTGGCCCTCAAGCCCGTCAAGTAGACCCACTCAAGCTTAACCATCATACTGGACAACGTGACTCTTCAATACATGACGTCTCTCACCCAGGACAGATGTGAGCAAGCAGGGACTCCTGAGGATGTCATGGAAAGGGGAACTCCATGGGAAGGAAAGGAAAGAAAGCCTGGGGTTTCTTAGGTCACCAGGGAATAGGGTCAGAAATAGCAGAAGCCTCGCTGGAGGGGAGACAGGCAGTAGTCCTCTTTTACCTGAAGGCTTTGTGTAGACTCTAACCCCAGACACCCAGCAGAGAGAATCCAGAGGTGACAGTGGCCTGAGGATTGTGAAACTCAGCCATCCCACAGAATGGATCACAGGGTCACTGTCAGCACATGAGGAGAGGTGTCAATTTAAAGGTCTAGAGAACTAATTCAGAAAAGTCTTCTTTCTCTTCCATTCATTACCAAACCAAATGATGCCCAACAGAGAGGATGTGCCTCTCATCCTCCAAAGCATCTCTCACCCCACCCAGCCTATGGGTGAGTCCATTGTGAGAACTGTCTGGGCTGCTTTGGTGCCTAAAATGAGCTGAAATGAAATTTTAAAAAAGCAGAACATTCTGTTTAAACAGTTATTGTTTAAAATGGCCTACTTCCCTTTTATTAGGAGCATTGAGCTCATTGTGAAGTGCATTTCAATTTCTCTAAATATACAAAGCTAAACAGGACACATTTCCCACCATGAGCAACTCCTGCATTTGACTAAGTCAATCAAAGGAGAAACCAAAGAAGAAAATGCAAATTGAAAGAAAGAATTAATTCCTGTAACCATGAAGGGAAGTTTCCATGTGTATAATATAGCCTGAGTAATTCTTGCCCTTTTTTGAAATTTGATTAAGTAAAACTTCACCGAATATTTATAGAACAGTGTCTATGTCACAGAAGTTTGTTTTACAAAAATATCGTCTCTGTCACCTTAGAAAGAAGGAAGTGGGCTGGGAAGATAGCTCAGTGGCTTAACGGTCTGCCTGGTAAGCACAAGGTCCTGAGTTCAATCCTCAATACCATGCAAAAAAAAAAAAGGAGGTAAGCTTAGAGGAAGTTGTGACTCTAATATTGAAACCACTAGAAACAAGTCAAAATGTCCATAAAACCAAGGACACAAGTCCACTTGTATTTGTTCATTTTGAGACAGGGTATAGCTATGTAGTTCAGGCTGAACTTATACTTGTGATGTAGCCCTTGAACTTGTGGTGATCCTCCTACCTCAACCTCCTGCATTCTGAGATTACAGAAAAGTGCCGCCACTCCTGGCAAAGTCCACCTGCCTATAGGTTAGTAATTTAGACATATTTTTTAACTGAAGAAAAATAAAAGATCTCCAGGCTGAGGATTTCAGACCAACTTTTGAACTACTTATTTTTTTTTATTTGTTTGTTTGCTTTTAATAGTAGAACTATAAAAGCCTTGGAAAGACTGAGTAAGCAAACAGCTGTTGCAGCCCAAAGCTATTCTCCCGTGCTCTCATTTCAGATGCTTGTTAAGCTCAGCCTTCCCTGGCCCAGGCAGCTGTTCCCTCTCAGCGCAGCCTGTTTCCTGAGTGCATTAACTGTTCTGTGGAGATCCATCAGTACCTCCTAATCCCCAGCCAGGTGTGACAGTGCACACCTGCACACCTATGCACACACTCTCTTTGACACTGAGCAGTCCAGCACCTGAGAGAATACAGACCAGGCTGGCCTTTTCTCCTCCTACTGAAGACTTCTGGGCTTAGCATGGAGGCCCGGAAATGAGCCTTTTCCTTCTGGAAATGCTCTGAAAATGTACTCTGCCTGACCAGCCCGCCCACGCCCTGCCTAGAGAGGATGGCGGCGAAGCAGCGCCTTCAACTGAGCACAGCGTGGGCCTGCCGAGTCCCTTGGGACAAACAAGTATTCCAGCTCTATTTATTAAGTATTTGGTGCTGGGAAAACTCTGGAAGCTTCAGGCAGAGCCTCTTGCCCGCAAGTGACTCAGACACGATATACACGCGGGGGTCAGACACAAGAACATTCTTCTGCCGTGGTTCACAGAGACCATTTGCAGAAACAGCACAAGTCACCTGAGGGAGGAAGCCGAGCCTCACCGAGCAATGTCTTGACCAGGATGGGGACTCTGAGTTCAGCAGGGTGGACGGGTGAAGGCCAGGGCAGCTGGAGGGCACAGGAGGTGTGGTGGCTTTGGGACAAGGATACAACCCCTCCTCACAGCGGTGGGTGCGCATGAAGGGCGCGGCCACCTGGCTTCCCATACATGACCTCATTTTTCTAACAATTCCTGTGGTGTTTGTATTGGAATTCCCGTTGTTATAAGTAAGGAAACTGAGGGACAGTCAGCAACTTCCCCAAGGTCAGGATGCTGGTCAGCTAGTGGGCTGCCAGAGAGCACAAGGAGTAACCACTCAGGGGGGTGTGGTTAGAAGACAGGCTCGGGGTCAGAGACCTCGCTCTTCCGCTTGCAACCCCTGGGACTTCCGGCCATTTACACAACATTTTTGTGTGTCAGTTTCCATATCTGTAAAATGGGGGCTAATAATAGTCTTTGCCTCAAGGGTCTGTTTTTTGTTTGTTTGTGGTACTGGGGATTAAGTGCCACGGCTCAGGCAGGCTGGCCAGAGAGCAGGTGCATGTTCCGTGAGCTGCAGCCTGGCTCTGCTAAGTTATTTGAGACAAGAGACAGGATATCACTGTGTTGTCAGGGCAGCCTTGAAGTTGCTAGCCTCGGTCTCAGCTTCCCAGGTGGCTAGGATTACAGGTTTCTGCTACATTTAGTGGACTTAGTGGGGTTGTTTCTGTGTGTGTGTGTGTGTGTGTGTGTGTGTGTGTGTGTGTGTTTTACTAGACAACAGATATAACACAAAATATTCAAATGTCTAAGAAATTCCAAGATTGGCTCGCTATAGTCAGCCACAGAGTTGGATGAAGAAGCGAGCATAGGGCGTCTGCACACTGGAGGCTGAAGGACTTAGTCCAAGTTCCTCACTGTAGCATTCCGTGCAAGTCCGTATCATGGGTCTGTGATGGAAGGCTGACGCATCTACACCCGAAGACTGAAGGATCCAAGGTGGAAGCCAAAGTGTCTGCGCTAGAAGCCAGAAGACGATGTTCAAGCCGAAGGTGAAGACTGGAGCTCCTCGGAAGAACAGCAGCAAGTCCGCCCCTCATCGCTCCCCTTTTCATAGTATCTGAGCAGCCCTAATGTAGGCACTCTGTACCCTCAGGTGTAGAAGTACTGAGCCAACTTAGTGAAGCTGCTCGACTTCTCATGTTGACACAATCAGCCACTGCAGTGTGTGTGTGTGTGTGTGTGTGTGTGTGTGTGTGTGTTGTATGCGTGTTTTGAAATACTGCAGATAGAGCCCAGGGGCATTCCAGCACTGATCTATACCCCTCCCCTTTCTATTTTTAATTTTGAGACAGGATCTGCCTAAATTACCATGTGGGACTGGAATTTGAGCCCCTCCTGAATCCCTCAGTGCTGGGATTGCAGGCATTTGACACTGTGCCTGGCTTCATGGGGCCAGTGTGGCACGGGAGATGTGGAAAAATGCACTGTTGATACTAGACAATAGAGCGGCAAGAAAGGCGGGCCGGGGACCACGTCAATTGTCCGGATTTTGCTCAGGCCTTGCTCTGCTGAGAGGAAGCTACGGAGCAAGTGCTTGCCAACCGTCCTGGTGCTTTCATCACCAGAAGCAAAGCAAACTCCAAGGGAACTTCTATTCTTGGCTTAATTCTGATGAAAAAAACTGGATGACCACAGCATAACTTCCAGGAACCCAGAGGCAAAAAAGTCTGTGTCATTTAGGGTCAAGTTGAGGAAAGAGAACAGCAGGCTGGGCAGACCTACGTCTGAAGCAGGTTTCAAAAAGTTCAGAAAAATGAGAGCTCTGCTCCTCTAAGTCAGAAATGATCCCAAAGAAAGGGAAATTCGAAACAAAATAACAACAACAACAAAATGTCCTTATATTGCAAGCTCATGAAATAATTCCTGTGAAAAGGAACAGGAGGACAGTGTCTCAGATAGCCTCCAAAGCATTCAATGTGGACCGGGTGTGTGTGAGTGCCACAGAGGATGCTGGCCTGAGTGGCAGGAAGGCAGGAGAGGCGAGACACAGAGCCCTCACTGAGGTCAGGCTGGGGTCATGCTTGACAGCATTACATGTTACTGCTCACAGCCTTAAAATGTAAGTGTTCCAGGTTTTGTGTTTGGAGGTAAGAACTTTGTCCTGAAAAGGTGGGTGGAACCCTGGGAATTGCATGAGCAGCTGAGAGCAGAGATGGGACTTGAACCCAGAACAAGGTGAATGCAAAGTTCCGTTTCCTACCCAGATCCCTGTCTGCTTCCTCTGGAGCACAGTGCCCTCCATCTTGAACATCTGCTGTAGAGGGCTAGGAGTGCTTTTGGCACCCGTGGAGACTCTTGTCTCTCTTATTTTGGATGTAGGCCTCCTTTATCTTCTGTCAACTTGCTGGCCAGGTTGACAGGTCAAGAAGCCCGAGAGTCAGGTTCCGGGCTACCCTTCTGTCACCCAAAATAGGTCCTCCACAGTGGCATTCTAAGGGACTCACTGAGACATCAAGTAGAGTCAGTCAGCTTTATGCTGTTGTTCTAGGAGTAGCTGCTCCTCCCTGTGTGAAGGTCAAGTACCCCAAAGGCCGAAGCAGCAAGCCTTGCCCAACTGATAGCTGCCTCAGTTTCCTCTAGGATGACTTCTTTTATGAACCTTGCTTTAAGCCCTTCTAGTCTCTTTCATAAACTTCTAAAATTGTTGGTGGTTCTGTTTCCTACAGAATCTAACTGAAGTGCTGCAAGTCCCTACAGAGTAGCAAGGGCTGGTGCTGGGCTTCCTGGTTGGCTTAGTGGGCAAGATCTCCAAGACGGACAAGTGCTGAAGAGGGGATAGGACAGAGATGCATTCCCTGAGATTTCAGAGATTCTTTGCCTTGAATCCCAAAGTAGATATGAAACTGTGAGATAAACCCAATAAGGAAAGGTTAAACAGGGTTTAAGCAGTAGCAGCTAAAGTTCAATCATCCTTCAAAATCCTCTGAGCAGAGGTTGCACCAAGTAGATAGTGGCCTGGAGAATTGGCCAGAAGAAAAGGGGTCAGTTTAAAGAAGTGCAAACCAGTACTAGAGGATTGCATGGGGGTAACCAGTAGGGCATATGGCCCTTGAATAGAGGAGGAGGCTCAGATACAGGAGAGAACTAGGACACAAGGTCAACATGCTGAAATTGATTTGTGCTGTTAACCCAGGTCTCTTCTGTTATCTCTATTCAAAGGATGGGGTAGAGGGCTAGTGAGATAGCTCAGTGGACTAAGCACCTGATTAGGCAAGCGCAGGGACTGGGGTTCAATCCCGGGTACCACATGCTGGGGTGGTCCCGCCCCCAGGTGCACCGAGCTGGCAGCCAAATCCAGTATAGTGGTGCATGCTTGTAATCCCAGCGCTGGGGAGGCTGAAAACAGGAGGATCACTATGAGTCTGAAATGCATAGTGAGATCCTGTACCTAATACATAAATTAAAAAAAAAGATGGGGTAGCAGGTGGGAGCATTTGTGAGATGTGCCACTAAACTCATGACTGAAAAAACAGAACCATTGTGGGTCCTTACATCATAAACTCACCCAAAGCTGGCTATGGCGGAACATGCCCACAGTTCTAGCACTTAGGAGGCTGGGGGAGGATCAAAAATTTGAGACCATGCTGAGCTACATAATGAGTTCAAAATCAGCCTAGACAACATAGCAAGCCCTTATCTCAAATAAACAGAAAAACAAATGAACAAATAAACCCATCCTAGTTCAGGTTGAAATTTGTAATACTACTTACCTGATGTCTTGTCGGTAATGCCTATGCTTTATGCCAGCTTCCTATTGTTTTGCTTAGGGGAAGTATGCATTTTAAATACACCAACCAACACATCAACCCTAATTCATTGGCATTATTTGTCCAACGAACTTTGTCCTGTTTTCACGAACATCAGGATGGCATAAGACTGAGTGCTACACAGTTTCAAACCAGGAAAATAGATGCTCCCTGCCAAGAAAAAAAGCACAATGAAGTCATAAAATCACAAGCAAGACATACATATTACATGTCAGGATGAGTGTGTAGATGATACAGGAGGTCACCAAGAGGAGCAGGAAAGTGACGGTGCTTGGCTGACCACGGAGGGGTGAGATGGGAAGAGAAGGAATCGGTGGGTGGGGACCCAGCCTATGTAAAGACACAGCAGAGCCAGAAATGTGGGGTGTTAGGGGGCAAGGAAAAGATAAGGCTTCCTGCAGCAGAGCTGGTCATGCTGAGCCCTGGAGGAAGAAAGTTTGGATTATGAGAATTGGCTGGGGAATAATTTCAACCTGGACAGTTGGACTCCTTTGGAAGGTAAAGATCTGCTAGAGGTGAATGTCAGATCCCAGAACCAGTATGTAAAGCAAGGCTGAGATAGGAAATATGGATCTAACTGACAGGAAAGGGCATAGGAACAAGGGAAGACATGAGCTAGTGGACACAAACTCGATCCCCTTTTAAAAAGAAAGAAAACAGCATCTACAACCCCAAAACCTTGGCATAATGATCATGAGCATAGCTTGGCATGTGGTTTCCAAGAACTCTGTCCTGCTTATGTATTTCTTTGGGTTGAGCCCTAGCCCTGACACTTCACTACTTGGAATCCTGGGGAAATTCCTTCACCTTTTAAGCCCTTTAAGTCCCACTTCCCTCGATGGCATACGGACTCATATCCCACCTTGTTGAAAAGAACTTGTGCCCATGGGAAGGTGCCCTTGGCACTGGATTTGCCCATAGTGAGAACTCAGTGTGTGACCGGATGCTGCTGTGCAGGGCACTTCACTCTCTCCTCAAATGCTTGCGCAGCTTGGCTTTGTCATACTTTATTTGATCATTCTCTTCTGGATGCACATTTAGGATACTTCTAAAATTACCATTATAATTCACTCATGTAGTGTTGTCACAGCAGCTTTGGCTATTTAACTTTAAAGAACTTCTGCTCTAGAGTAGGTTCCTTAAGTGAGGAGAGCGGGGCTATAATCTGACACATTTCGGTGTCATTGGATATTGCGTGATACAAAGGACAAAGAGGACTTAGTAGCTGGCTTCAGAAGGAGAATGAATCGAAGTTGGCTTAAAAATCTGTAAATGAGAAGTATAATCAAATAAAAGATTTTCAGAGAATGTACCAACCCCTCTGTCCTTGTATATTTTGAATTTTTCCAACTTATGAAAAGAAATGCTTTCTTTTGTTTCCAATACTGTGGGCCTTACCAGTCAAGTATTATATATATTGCTGCTAGTGCACCCCGCTAAAACTGCCCTGCCCATTGTACCCAGTAAAATGACCTTATGTAGAGAAAAGTTCTTTATGGAGTCAAGCTAAAATGGATGGAAGGGGGTGGATGGACGCTAGTCCAACATGTCTAGTGCCCTATAGAAAAGAAATGTAGACATGGAGATTCAGGAAGGAAACGGACACCTACAAGCTAAGGAGAAAGGCTGGGAACAGAACGCTTCTCCACAGCTCTCAGAAGGAATCAACCCTATGAACACCTTGATTTTAAACTCCAGCCTCGGTAACTGTGAGAAAGTGAAATTCTCTTTGTTTAAGCCATGAACTTTGTTGTGACAGCCCTGAAGAAATAATACAATTTTAATTTATATTTTTTAATTTGGCATGCACAGTTGGGTTAATTACAATCCTTACACATGGTGTGTTGCCGTCACTGGCTTGGGAATAGGCTATTCTACTGTTGGGAAGTTCACAATGTTTCTTCCTCATCACAGGCCTGTCATAATGGAGCCACTCACCATGCACTAACACCTCTGAAACCATGAGCCAAATAAACCTTTCCTATTTAAATTGTTTTTCTCAGGTGTCTCATCAAAGTGCTGAAAAGCTGACCAACAATTTTATACTGCTGAGTCACCCACCTTGTCATGCATTGCTGTAGTTTCCTTGTTTTACTACTTTACTCTTTTGAAATAAAACCACCAGTATGCTCTCATTCTTTCTACTACTTCATGATGAAGACCTAGTGGGGAATCTCTGAGTAGGGCAGGAGATATCTCTCAGGACATCTTGGCTTGCAGCTGCAGGGTCTTCTGGCCTTGGTGGCACTCAGGAAGTAACCCATAGCAACCTGAGGATCTGCTTCTTAGGTCAGCACCCGAGAGGGGATGGAAGAGTTGAATGACTCATGTTGCTCTGATTACAAAAGGTGAGTAGAGGCAAATGGTATTACAAATCAGAATTTACCCAGTGGGTTTAAGTAAATAACCCTATAAAGTCTTTTGCCCTTTGGTTCCCAAATGAAAGCAGTGTAGAGATACTTTCTGAAGAGAAATTGTGTGGTTTGCTAGGAATAACATGACTCTGGCAGGAGAGCACCTGGTGGGCCGTCAGCCACTCCCTCCTACTGTATGACCTTGAGTGAGTCACAGGATAAAATAGTGCTCAGAGATGCTCTAATTCCAAGATCAGAGATGCTACTCCCTTCTCTGGTCATACAAAACTCATTTCTAGTTCTTCAAATGGACAAGCAGGATCTACAGCATGCATTCTTGCTTTGTAGTAGGTTTTGGGGTAAACAGGTACTAGTGGTTGTGCAACACCTGTGTTTGCAGAGGATGCTGGGTTCTCACACCCAGAACTTAAGGTCACAGCTGGACCGAAGCTCCTTTCTCCACCACCATCACAGGGTCTCTGAAGATGCATCTTCTACCTTCAGTCACTCGCCTGGCTTCTTGGTGAACTACTACTTACTGTCTGTGCATTTTTGTGCTTTTCTAAAGGCTATGTAAAGGACATTTTCAAAGGTAGAAAATGGACAGAGTTGAAGACAGAACAGGAGGGAGTAACGGAGGGCGAAAGTCTAACCGCTGCAAACATCAAAATACAATGACCTTTGTGCCATAAATGAGGAGGATTGGAAGAAATTGCTTATTATACAGCCAGAGTATTTGAAATGTAGAATTTGCTGGGTGGGCACGTTAATCCCATTTATGCTGCAGAAAGTATTTCAAGACATTAAAGGATTTATTGGTTTGCTAATCTCCTTCAAACTCCAGAGGCCTTTTTACAAAATAAGGAGGTGGAGGGAAAAGAAAGGGCTGGGAGTGGAGGAAAGCATTTCACTCCTGTTTCGGCTGTAAGTTTCTTAATCAAACACGTGTACCACTGGAGGACCCATTCCATGAAAACAGCACATATTAGTGTGTTTATAACCTGGGCAGTGTGGAGTGTGCCTGTTTGTTCTGACTTGCCTTTAAAAGTAAATGCGATCTTTCTCTGTAAACTTGTAAGCAAGAACATATTTCTTCTGCTATTTCAAAACTAGGATTTGAAGTACTTTTTTGAGAGAGAAGCAAATGAAAAGCGAAGTTCAACCGCCAGCAATCTTTACCCTTCTCCACTGGATTTATTCGGAACAACCACTAAGAGTGATCTGAATTTGGAATAGTTCCCTTTCTTTCCAGTGTTAAAGACCCTTTCCCTCAAATGCAAACAAACATTTGCCTTACTGTTGCCTTTTTCCTTGTGGATGGACTACACAGTGCAAGAGCCAAACATCCTCTTAATCTCTTTTTCAAAGACTATAACCTTCTTTTGGGAAGGCAGTCATTTTGTTTTGTTCCACAGCACCTTGACAATGCCGAGAAAACATAATCCTTTACTTACAATGGAATCTCAGATTTGCTGTTCCATTACCCGGTAGCCTAAGCATTTGTATTAAAAGACAGTTAAGCTTTTTTCAGTGAGGCATTTCCTTCCTTACCTTCCTCACAGAAAGTTCTGCTTTATTTTTAGTAATATCCTGGCCTCTGGTATTGTATTTGTGCACATAATCCCTTCACAATAATGCTCAGCACTCCGGTGGCAGGGTCCCCCAAGGAACTCAAAGGCCTTTACAAACGTTAATTAATTCTCCCAGTACCCCTGTGTGAGATCGGTGAATATTCCATTCCAGTGGGTATATTATTATTCCCATTTTGTTATTTTGCCAAAATTTTTCTGCCGTCTTCCCCAGTGTGCTTCCTAATAGAATTCATCTCTTGTCTACTGGGGCTGACTATAAAGGCCACAGTAAAGGAACAGCAATAAAAGGAAACAAAAAAGCACTTGAATGAACTGGAATATCCAGAGGACTGGGGCCCAGTGTGCAGAGGACTACATCCCCTACCCCTGCTTCTCCACCTCTACTGGTAAGCTGTGAAGGAGAGGGAGAGGGTCACGCTTTCCTTCCCGTTCACAGCTACCAGCGGAAAAAACCAACACTGGGTAACAATGACAGACAACTTCCTCCCAGAGAGTTGGGCAAATTCCCGTCAGTGCCCATATTGTTTCTAGGGCTGGTGGGCTCTGGAATGATGACATCTACCCTACCCCAAAAGGGTGAAAGGTAGAGCTCCACAAAAGCCACTGGAAAAAATCCTTATTGTTCTTTGGGTTAGAACATGCCATTTTCTTTTAGGGACACCAACTTTTTGTGAGAAAACTCTACCAAAAACTAGAATTTTATAGGAGTTTGGGCCTTTGTGACTTATAAAATGTTTAAACCAGGGTACTAATATTTCTATCCATACTTGAGTGTTTCCCTAGCTCTGAGCTTTGACAGCTATTTTAATGTTAAAATGGGAGCCTCCAGGAGGGCTAGCCTGGGTGGGGGCCTCGTTGAAGGTGAACCTGGGAGATGCAGTGCGGCTCGCAGCTCCAGAGGCTAAGAGTAGCTGACCTGCTAGTCAACCAGCCAACCAGTCCTTGACTCCCAACCAAGGCTCTTTTCAACACGCTCATCAGCCTCGCTGAAGAATTCCTATTGAGAAGTCAAATGCAGGAGGTAAAGCATAGAAGGCAACCGGTGGGTTTTTTTTTTGTGTGTGTGTAAATATGAAAAGAAAAGGTACTTATATATTTTTTAAAGTTGGACTGGAGGACACAGTATTTTCCTTCATTCAGTGGAAGCTGGAGGTGAACTTTGCAATGGTTTTAGGTTTTCCCACATTCATGTAAGATAAAATTCAGGGAAACAGTAAATATGAATTTGAGATAAAATGGGAGAATTAGATGGACAAATTCTGTGTGCTCCACAGTGTGACCTCTGACCTCAGTGACCTTAGTGCTGCCTGTTGCCCCCTTGCTCTCTTACATTCCCAGTGTTTCCTCTCACATCCTCACACTCAGCTGAGAGAAAACAGCCCTACCTTCCCAAAGTCTCTCCCGACCACCCTGCACCATGACCCTGCCCTCCTCTTTGTCCCCATGCGCAGTTCCTTTGCTCTCCTGTTCAAGGTCAAGCCCGCCCCAGGTCATAGACCTTATAATCTTTCTTGGCTCTGCTGCTGCTAGAAATGTGGCCCTGCTTAGTTGGATCGGGGGCTAGGTTCCTTTGTGGTCATCGTGCTGGGAAAGCACTGGCATTGCAGCCTCACTAAACATAGAGATCACTGGGGGTCCACGTTCCAACCATCAGGTGGCTGCTCATGCTCTTTCATACAACTATCAAATTGACAGAGTCATCTCAGAGAGGAAAAGAGATTTTTTTCCTCCTATTTTTGTTTTTGGCAGTATTGGGGATAGAACTCAGGGGTGTTCCTGCTAGATTTTTTGGTGCAGTAAAGAGGCAGATAAAAGAGGTCTTTATTGTGGACTTGAGGAAGACCGCAGGAAAGGAGAGACATGGAGCTTCTGAGGACCTGGCCGGGGAGAATAAAGGTTATATAGGGCCAGGATGGAGGTGTGGTTTAGGGGGCAGTCTGCATGACATGGCAGATGGTGATTGGACAGAAGGGGAGCAAGGAAACAGGATATTGTGAAAAGAAAGTAGGAAGTTTTAATTTAACCAGGGAGGAGGAAGGCAGTGCATAGCACATGGCCTCTGGTGACCTGTTGCCACCAGGATGACTTAGTAGAACTTTTTATTGAGGCAGAGAAAACACATCAGTTCCCACCCTTTTAAATTTTTTATTTTGAGGCAAGGTCTCAATACATTGTCCACGCTAGGCTCCAGCTTGCAATCCTTCTGCCTCAGCCTCCTGAGTAATTGAGATTGTAGGTGTTTCCCACTGCACCTGGTGAAGAGATGCTCTGGGGAAAAGAAGGCCAAGTGTTTCAGTTCCTTGTCTCTTAGAGCTGAGACAAAATACCCAACACCCAAAGATCATGAAGGAAAGGTTTATCAAGCTCACAATGTGTGGATATTTCCATCCATAATTGGCTTGCTCCAAGACAAGGTGATGCATGGGGCAGAGGAGAAACAGTTCATGGCAGCAGAAGACAGCAGTCAATAACTGAACCTTAACAGTGTCTTTCTGCCCCTTTTATACTCTACGTAGGTTGCTGGGATTAGGGCAGTGCCAATCCAGCCAGTCAACTAGTGTTACATTTTAGTGGTAGTGGCACAGTTAGAAGAGAAGCAGAAATGGGGAGGGGCTTTATTAACTCTGAAAACACAGAAAGGATTATAGGCAGAGAGATGGGCAGATTCTCTGACCTGAGACAGGGAGGCTGAGACTTCATGGACTTCTGCTAGGGACCGAGTTTGAGGGGCAGGTTCAGCGACACCTAAGGAGCTGATGGGGGGGCTTCCTTGTGCGCATGGGAAAGGTAAAAAGAAGTTGTATCCAGGGATGGAATGGGGAAGAAGGAGGAAGTAAGCATTGGGAAGAGAAGCTGTTTTTCTGGGGATTCAGCCATGTTGGATCAGGGCCATGATAATTTAGCAGTTTATACTCAGTTTGGAACCTAGCAACTAGTCTAGCAATAATTCACCCTTAATCCCCAGTATTGCCCTACAAATCAGTCACACATTCTAGATTCAGCCACCTCTGAAAAAGACCCATCTAAAACTGCAAGAGGCTTTGAGGGACATGCAGACACAAACCACAACACCAAGAGATTAGATGTGAGAGCTCTGTCGACCTATAACCTGTATAGGACACTGGTTACCCATGGCAAACTTGATGAAATCTGAACTTTCAAAAATATTTGGTAAATTGAGGAGGCATTGGGGATGGTAGGAAATTTTGTATGTTTATGGTACAAACACTTTATATAACATACATCCAAGTCTAAGAAGTGTTTGGAACGTTTTTGTTATTTTTTTCTAATTTATATCATAAAAAACTATGCAAATGGTTTTGACCATACACACTTTAAATTCAATACTTGAAAAGTTGATGAATGGAGGAAACAAAGTACTTCAGCAAGAGGCCCATGCAGTATTAATAAATTAAGGTCAGCACCAGTGATCCTTATTGAAACCACGTATTCAGCATGGCAAGAATTTATTGGACAAGCTTTC
This sequence comes from Capromys pilorides, assembly GCA_004027915.1. NCBI lineage: Eukaryota > Metazoa > Chordata > Mammalia > Rodentia > Capromyidae > Capromys > Capromys pilorides. The sequence continues at coordinate 46,191 of PVKN010001585.1, forward strand.
TCAAATGGCTAAGAAAGACCAAGCAAAAAAACTATTTTTCTGAATTTTATTTTTAGCAGCATTCATTTATTTTCTTCACTAATATTTATTGAGTGTGAACTCAATTTTGCTGGGAATACAGAAGCAAACAAGATATTGAAAAAAAAGAAAGGAGCTACATGAAGTAGTGGGAACGTAATAAAGCTGCCTTTTGGAGCCATTTACATCTAAAAAAAAGTAAAAATGTTTCACTCAGAATGTCTGATACATGCATCTGTGGCAATCAATTCAGCTCAACTGACAGTGACACTTAATTCTCCTTGATCGAACAATCTAACATCTTTATAATCCATTCTTAAGAGCATTCTCTTTCCTGGTGGCTGGCATGGCGGAGCAAGGGAAAGCCCAAGGCTAGATTTACAAAAGCTCTGTCTACCTGCTACCACAGGAAGAAGCTATCAGAGTAAAAGATATATATATATATATATATATATATATATATATATATATATTCTTTATATATTACACATCACATTCTGGTGATGCTCAGCAAGCAGAAGGAAAACAGGAGAATGCACAGGAAGCAGGAAGGAATAGGCTCTCTCTTCCTGCTCCATCCTAGTGATGTCCCTCTAGCACCTCCTATTGGTCTGGCTTATTACTACATGAGCTGGCTTTGAATTGTGTTTATCTAGTCCTAATTTCTGCACCACAAAGCAAAGCTGAGATGGTTGTGTTTGGAGACTGTATAAAAGAACTTAATAGCTCACACATTCAAGAATAGATGAACACATAAATTATGTAATTCATACTGTAGCCACTATTAACTTTTATTCAGTATTCCAGTGATACATTCTCCTTAAAGGTCATTGATGAATTACTACTGAACGTATTATCATTGCTTCTCTGTTGCTTCTTCATTTTTTAAACAGTGCTGGGTATTGAACCCAAGGACTTTCATACTGAACATTTCCAGCCCTTCAGGGTCTCATCAAGTTGCTAAATTTCCCAGGGTGGACTCCAACTTGAGATCGTCTCGGTTCAGTGCTACACCATCATGCCCAGTCTTCTTGAAAATGTCTTCTTTCTCAAATTTCAAGGTTTCCTTTTTATCTATCTACATTCTCTTCTTTTTCTGGTCTACTTTATGGAGACACTAGCCCATGAGGCATCATACTGAACTTCAAAGTTTACAAAGGCAATAGGCTCCATTAAGACAGAATCACAATATTCTTGGAACTTTTGATTATCTAAAAGCAATTTTAAAATTTGCTGGTGTGGGTTGGGCATGGTGGCACGTGTCTGTAATCCCAGTAATTGTGTGGTTGAGGCAGGAGGATCCTGTGGGCTCGAGGTTAGTCTGTGCTGTACAGTGAGTTTGAGGCCAGCCTGGCTTACGTAGTGAGTTCAAGGTCAACCAGAACTAATAGCAAAGCCTTGTCTCATAAAAAATAACACTGATGTACAATGGAGGAAAAATTCATCTGTGGTACAAAAAGATAGTTGGTTAAAATATATAAACTTTAGTTTAAAATCTTTCTATAATGAAAACACTTGGGAGAATTAAACACAATGATTTGGTGCCACAACATTAGAGAGCACCTTCACACTGGGCTGCCTGGCAGAAGCTCCTCCGTGGCCTGGAATGAGGGGACACAGTGAATGACACTACGGCACGTGGGGCAGGCTGGCTCTGGCAAGAGTGGCAGGTAAGAGGCTAATGCAGAGCCTGGAGGAGCATGAGTAGACTCAAGCAGGGATAGCCAAGATAAAATGAAAGTGTTTTCATCACTGTAATTGTTTTCAACTATTAGTACAACTGCGTGAAAATTTGTATTCTGGTCTTAGGCTAAGCAATGGAGGTTCTACCGTGAAGTCTCTTTCCAACCTCAGGAGAAAGCTTTTTTTTTTAGTACATGTTTGCAGTACTTAATAATTACATTCCTCTCAATTATTGGTAGCTAAGTCATAGAAGTGCCTCCATAGCCATGAACAGATGAATACATGAAGAAAATGTGGCGTTTATACATAACTCTGCCATCAAGGACAAGGGGATGGATTCTGTAGGCAACGGGATTGATGTATCTTGAGACCATAATGTCAAGTTTCACAGATTTGTAGTTTTATTATCTGAAGAAATAAGCTAAAAAGTGTCTCATGACACAAAGGTATTCTCTTACAGCTCTTGAGGTTGGAAATCTGCAATGGGTCTTTGAAATGTGGCTAAAATGGAGATGTTGAAAAGGCTGCACCCTTCCTGGGCCACTAGGGTGGATCTCTTTCCTTGCCCTTCCAGCCTATAGAGACTGCCTGCTTTTTTCCTGCCTTTCTGATCTCTGCTTCTTTGCTTCTTATGGCTCCTTATTTGCCTCGGAAAGACCTAGAGGCCTGCCTAGAAAGGCCAGGATGATGTCAAGGTTCTCAACGACATATGCAAATTCACCTGCAGGTTCTAAAGTTTGGAGGATTAGGACTTGGGGCATTTTTTGGACAACACCATTGTTCCTGATTAAAAAAAGATTAATGTTTTGCTTTTGGTTTTGGTCTCCAAAGACTGTGAATTAGCTTCATAATTTCTACTCTTTTTTAATTTATTAATTTCAGCTTCTAAGTTTAATTTTTTCCTAAGGTTAGTTTTGGAAGTGTTTCCATAATTTTTTATTAGAATGCTTAATTCCATTGATCTTATTGTTAGAGAAAGAACATAGGTCTATAACTTATTCTGTTTAATGTGTTGTTATAGACTTTAATATATAATACTTTCTTCAGACCAGGGAGATAACTCAGTGGAATAAGCGCTTGCCTGGTAAGTGCAAGGTACTCAGTTCAATCCCTGATACCACCAAAAAACAAAACAAAAAAACCCTACTTTCTTCACTTGTATTTTCAGATATCCTGCAATTATGATTTCTTCTTTGATCAAAGAATTATTTAAAAAATAATTAGGACTTCTAACTAGTTGTTATGATTTCTACACATTACTAGTTTTATTCTATGGTAGTTACAAAGCATGTCTGCATCATCCTAGTTTTGCAAGCACATTGCGGTTATGCAAGCGTCCAGCATTCACCTGATAAGCGCTACATAACGTTTATGAGCATCCTGTTGGCAGAGTACAATCATAATTGTAATACATTATTATTCCTATTTATCCTAGAAATCCTCTATATTGAGAAATCTGTATCATGTCATGAAAAGCTTCTTGCTTATGTGTTTTTAAAATAGCATATTGTTCCACTATATGGATGTACCAGGCAATTTCAGTAGTAATCTTTTACTGGTAAGATGGCTGAGCACTTTTGAGTATTTTCCTATTATAATAAGGTTGCAATGAAATTTTTATATATGCTCTTTTGTACTGTGGAAGGATAGCTGTAGAATAAGTTCAGCCAGTTTTGTTGCTGTAGCAATTTGTGCATAAAGGTGCATCTAAGCACTTGAGGACATCAGCACTAACTACTCTGCGACAGATGTGGCAAATGTCAAGCAGCATGGACTTCCCACTTGCAGCTCACTCCCTATCCCCCATCTTCTGAACCTCAAAGTCAAGTTAATCAGTGGCCTCAGCATGTCCTTTCTGTTAACTTGCCTCACCTGTGTTGACTTTCTGTTTATTGGTTATGCCATAGGTATTGTTTCATACTCAGCTAACCTTGATTTCATGTGCCACTGCTCTATATTTCTGATAGACAAAAGGTTGTTCTAATTTACTTACAATATACGCTGTGCCATTTTGATATTTATGGTGTCTGTTTGGTTGAATACATTTGTGAAGTGAAACACTAGTGGCGATAGTTAAAAACAGTACAGGTATTGGCTCATTGTCCTCTCAACTCTGTGAGGCTCTCAACTATTAAGTGTTTATCAGTGATGCTTTATGGGAATGAAAATAAATATATGAAATAACATACAAGTTTGAAAAAATAATAAAATGAGTTGAAGTGGAATTCCTGAACTGAAAGACTTGGAATAGGATTCTGTTCCTTTGCTCTATGCTTTTTGCGTTTTACTCAATTGTTTTATCTCCTGAATCACACTACTTTCTTCTTCTTTTTTTTTTTTGAACTT
>PVKN010001586.1:0-14556 GCA_004027915.1 Capromys pilorides
AAAGAACTTGTATATATTAGCGTTTTCACCTAGACTTTTTTTGCCAATTATTCCCCTTTTGTTTCTGGTTCTTAGTTGCTTGGTTAATCCTGGAATAAGCCTCATGATTTTTCTTCTGTTAAAGGAATAATGATTAAAGGCTTATGTAATTTAATTTCTATCCCATTCGTACATTGCTTTTAAAAGAGTTTTATTGGATTAGATCATCACTGGCAATAAACTATATCAATATAATATTCTTCTTTTTTTCTTTTTTTTTGCTCTACTGGGGATTGAACTCAGGACCTTGCACTTGCCAGGCAAGTGCTTATTCTACTGAAGTATCTCCCTGGCCTTTAAAGATGAAGATTTTTTTAAAAATATAATATTCATTTTGATGCTGTAAGCTTTTGTAGCTGTTAACAAGTTAATTAAAGCATGCACAGTGGTCCCTCACTTATTGTGGAGGTTCCAGACACCCTCATGATAAGTGAAAGTCAGTGAAGTAATCATATTTATTTTAATATATATTAAATATTAATATTAAATATATATATTTAAGGCTTTATAAGCCCTTCCCACACTCTTATAAACCTTTCCCACATTTTTGAAAACACCTTTAATGTTCTTAACCATTTTCTAAACTTGTAAACCTACATAATTTTAATAGCACATGTATATTTTACTGTACTGTATGATCCCACAATGTAGTGGAAAATCTGCAATAAATAATTTAAATTAGGGCCAGAGAGATAGCTCAGTAGCACAAGGGCATGAATTCAATCCCTGATACCTCAAATAAATAAATAAATAAATATAATTTAGATTAGTATGTTTTGAGAACCTGTGAAACAGTGACTCCACAAAAGTCAAACTGTGAAATAATGAGGGACTACTACACATTAAAACCACTGGGAAAATTTAAACCATTCCCAAAGACACAGAGTTTATTATGTCTGATTAAAAAACATAGTGTATGTTTAAAGTTAAAAACTTTTATAACAATAATAGACATATTACCATTAATCAACTCAAGATACTCCCCTCACGTTGAATGCACCTATCCCATCCTTCTTGCCACTTTGTAAGGCAGCTCTGGAAGACCCCTTTCATGAGTATCTTTTGATGCCCTATTGTGGGTGCCTTGATGTCCTGAATGTAATCTAAACAATAACCTTTCCTGGTCACTTTGCCTTTGAGGAAGAGCCAGAAGTCTTAAAGTGTCAGATCTAATTAATAAGGTGGATGAGGATACACCCTAATGTTTTAGAAGCCTGGTTTTTAGTTGGATGGCACCTGACAGCAGTATTGACCATATTTTTTTATACCTTATGAGGACGCTCATGAAAGAGGACTTCCAGAATGGCTTCACAAAGTGGCAAGGATGATGGTATCATTGTGCTCTAAGTAAAGGGGCGTATTTTGAAGATGATTAGAGATAATATATCTATTATTGTAATGAATTTTAAACATTTACCATATATTATGATTATATCTTATGAGCAAATGGATGCTGTATATGTTTGTGGTATCAGTTATATCCTCAAAGGAGTGAATATATAACAAGTATATACATCTGGCATTTTTCTGCAACAATAAGTATTTATTTACACATAATTATGTTAATAGTGAAGAAAGCTAGATTCAGTTTTTTTTAGTAACTTTGTTTTGAGCTGGCAAGATAGCTCAGGGGATTAAGTGCCTGCTTAGGTAAGTGCAGGGACAGAGGTTCGATCCCTGGCATCACATGCTGCGCCAGCCCCTCTGCTAGCCACCGAGACCCAGTGTGGTGGTGCACACTTGTAATCCCAGCACTGGGGAGGCTGAAAATAGGAGGATCACTATGAGCCTGAGGTGTGTAGTGAGATCCTGTACCAAATACATTAAAAACCAAACCAAACCAAAATAAAACCTTGTTTTTAAGAATAAAATGCAAGTTGTGTTGCTTATTTCACTGTTTCAGCAAGTTGATATTAGAAACTTAAATTTTATTGTCCACTTTCTATTTTTTATTTATTTATAAGCAGGAAAGAAAATTTATCTGCTTTTTGTAAATGAGCAATTTATTTTAGGAGAAATTAATCTAAAAGAAGAATATATACTTTCTGTACACAATTAGGAAATTATTAATATTAAAAACTGTTTTTAAGTGATTTTTTTTGAACTGTTGTATTTAAGTATTTCTTATCAGATATTTTTAAAAAGCTTCATCCTCAGATATCTTTCTAGTATTTGATTCAATAAATAACTCAGAAATATATTATAATTATTTTTTGGTTTTTCATTAGTTATAATAAAATGTTTATAATACATACATTTACTATTATTTTGAAAGAATGTTTAACAGCTATCTTTGTCTTAGCCAATTCCTGATTATTGAAGCTTCTTGGGCTAATATTGTGTGTCAAATAGTAAGACTATTATTGCATATTTAAGTTACTATGTCAATTTTAATTCATAACTTGTTGCAACTACAAAGTTAAGAGTTTATGGAAGCTGTAGTCATTATGTGTTAATAATTCATATTCAGTAGTATGCTTTTTCATATGTTTCATTTAGGAGTTGCAAAATCTTGTGGTCTGCCTTAAAGGGCTTGTTTTATTTATTTATTGTGGGCCTGGGGTTTGAACTCACAACCTTGCGCTTGCCAGGCAGGCACTTGTGCCATGGAGCTATCTCCCTAGCCCCTGTATTATTTATTTTTATTTTGCTTTCAGAAACAGGTGAGACTTAAAGAAGCTAAGTCACTTGCCTAAGTTTGTTTAGCCAAGTCTTGCACCTGAGTTTAGCCTAAAAAGCAGGGATTTTTCCACTGAAACATACTGCCTGTGTGAATGAAAGTAACTACAATGTAGGGATTTTAATCTATTTTAATATTTTCATGCTTTGTTGTATTTAGATGAAATCTACCTGTGTGAGATGTTATACTAATGTCGTAAACTGATGTTTATACATAAATGGCGTATTTATCTCAGTGAATTTTGTCCTAGTTTTGTGTATATATATGGTTATCTATCTATCTACCTATCTATGGTATATATAAGGTAGCAGAGATATTTTAGTGCTAGTACTCTTTAGATTTTCTAAGACTTAGACAATTGCTTAATAGGACCTAAAGCATGTTCACTTGTATTGTGCTCCTTGTGGTCCATCCGTGCCATCTGTGGGAAGAGTAAGTTTTAAAATGAAACCAAAGTGGTTCCAAAGTGTGGATAGTGAATAAAAAGGGAGAAAATTTAGAAAGTACTGTGAGGAGCTAAAAGATTTAAAAATCTATGAAACATTGAGACTAACTTTCTTGTGGCTTAGATTCTACTGAGTAGGTCAGATAGGTTTGGAATAAAAGAATGGAATGTATATCACTTCCCAAGACCACATCTTCAGAAATAGTCATTGCTCACTTGGGTGTTTGATATTGTAGGGCTTGCTTGAGTTTTAGAGTCCTAAGGTTAGAGTCTTTGGAGGCTGGCCCGTGTCATCTTTGCCCAGCAAACATGAAGCTGGTGCCATTTCTTGAAGATTGAATGTGTATTGTTAACTTGTAGTATATTTGGCCAACTCAGCTCTTGAGCAGTGTCCCATAAAATGCCGAAATTATAGGCTGTCATGCCACAGCCAAAATATTTGAAGGTTTAGATCCAGAGAGCTAAGTATTGGTGGTTTGGAGTAGTAAGAAATGTTGCAGCCACTGTTGTTTCTGCTGTGTTCCAACGATGTCCCTTGTCTGTCGTGAGTGTGCAGCTGAGTATGAGTTGGATTCCTGACTGCTCTATTGGAGATGAGTTCTGTGAAAAATGCTTGGTACAGAGGTGGCCAGTCAGAAAGAGCTTGCGTTTAATTCCAGACCGTTGTCTGTAGCCTGTTTTGACTTTGGTGCCTAAGAAACTACTTAATTGCCTTGGAGAAGAGGATCTTCAGTGATTTAAGTTCTGCATCAAATGGGTTGAGGTTCACCTTAGGTGCTTTATTGATACAGCCTAAAGTAATTACTGTAGATTTTGTTTGGGGGTGTTTTGTTTTGAGACAGGGTTTTGCTATGTAGCTCAGGCTGGGCTGGCACTATGTAGCCTCAGCTGGTCTTGAACTTGGGATTCTCTTGCCTCAGTCTCCTGAGTGGGATTACAGACTTGTATCATCATACCTGGCCAGCTAGTGAATTTAAAAATAATTTAAACCCTAATGTCTAAATAATTCATTGAAGGACAATTATGAATATTTGTTGAGTATCTATTAAATAGCCATTTTGCTAAATATTTTCTAAGCCTTTACAGAAACTGTGTAAGGCGGATTATCTTGTTCTCCTCATTTACATAAAGAAGAATACCAAGGCACTGAGAGAGGCTTAGTGACTTTGCCCAGTGCCATAGCAAGTAAGGGTAGAGTGAGGGCTTTGAACAAGGCAGCCTAACCCTGTATTAAAATGTGCTAATTCTGCCATAATCGAGACAAAGATTGTCACAGGTTTTAACCTTCAAGTATGTAAAACACATTGCATTGAGTTAAAGAAGATGCTATAGAGCTGGAGAGATAGCCAGTGGTCTAAGTGCCTACCTGGCAAGCGCAAAGACCCGGATTCAATCCCTGGTACCACACTCTGTGGTGGGCCCCAGAACCCCAGGCACACCATGCCAGCCACTGAACTGGGCAACTGGGCTTGGTAGTGTATGCCTGTAATCCCAGCACTGAGGAGGCTGAGACAGGAGGATAGCTATGACTTTGAGCTACATAGCGAGACCCTGTACCAAATAAATAAATGATATTTTAAAAATTGAAAAAAGATGTTATATTTTTATGTTATTTATAGTTAACATTCACAGATTTTATTTTTTAGGGCTTTATTCTGTGGGTTTCTGTTCTAACCCCAGTAGTACAAGGACTCAATCATATGCCAGCTCTCTTCTCAGCCCTGAGTTGACCCCTAGAGGGAAATTGTGACCCAGAGCCAGCTGCTGGCCTGTCTGTCTGTCTGTGCTCTCCAGCCCAAGAACTGATTCCCTCTCTGAGAAAACTGGACAGGCTCCTAGAGACTGCTGAGAAGCTTTGATGTAGAGGTAGCAGTTGAACAGATTGTCCTTTAGAAGTAGCCAAATTTCACTTTCCAGATTGAAAGACAGACTTCCAAGAAAACTTTTCTTTTTAATGTTTTGTTCTAGCATCCAATAAAAGACCCAACTTCAGATCCAGGTTTGAGAGTTTCTCAAGGCTATTCTTGTTCTAGGTGGAGGGCAGTTGGCTCCCTCTCAGATGGCATGTGTCTTAATAGCTGTATGGCTGGCCAGGCCAGCCTTCACTCCCTCCTGCTGGATTTGGAGCAGAAGTCAACTTGACAGCTGCTGGGTACCTCCCAGTAGGTTCACTAGGGTACTTTAATGTCACTTTATAACAGACCTGGATTCATCCCAACCTTTGCCACTAGTTTACTAATATCATGACTACTTGCAGGTTATTTCCACTCAGTATTGAGGATTGAATCCTTCCTCTCACATGATAGGCAAGTGCTCTCCCAGTCCTCTTTTTTATTTTATCTTGAGACAGAATCTTGCCAGCCTGGCTTTGAATTTGTCATCCTTTTTTTGTCTGTACCTCTTAAGTAGCTGGGATTATAGCATATGCTGCAACACTTGGCTAGAATTTGTGAGTCATGTACTCATTTCTAAAATGAGGGTTCTAGCCAGGCATGGTGGTACACGCCTGTAATCCTAGCACTCAGGAAGCTGAGGCAGAAGGATTGCTGTGAGTTTAGGCCAGCCTTGGCAACATAATGAGTTTAAGACAGTCTGAACTACATAGTGAGACTCTGACTAGAAAGAAAAAAAAAGAGCATTATGCTTCCTGTAGGATTAAAGTGAAGGTTAAATGAAAGGATGTGTTAACACTATTAGTAGTAGGGCTGGTAAGATGGCTCAGTGATCTAAAGTGCCTGCTTAGGCAAGCTTAGACAACCTTAGGGACCACAGTTTGGTCCCTGGCACCACATGCTATGCCAGCCCCAGGGCAGGCTGAGCTGGCCATAGTATATAAAACAAAACAAAAAAAACACACTATTATTAGTAGACCTGGCATGTATTATGGGTCCTTCTGAAGGTTGGTTTCAAATCTTAGTATTAATGAAGTAGTTAGAGTAGTGATTATAAAGATATATAGGGAATTAAGCTAGGGGAATATAGTATGAAATAGCTTATTTCATGACTGTATGACATTGGATAATAGTCTTGATCACTATAAGAGTCAGTTTTTTCCCCTGTCAAATGGGGATAATATTGATACCCTTATAGGTTTGTTTGAAGGATTCATCCAACTAATGCATATGAGAAAGTTTTTTTTTTGGCTGGCTCAGGCTGCCATAATTGTGGGGCTGGGGATTGAACTGCTTTCCCTGGTGCCTGACAGGAATTCCTATACAGACACTTTAACCACTGAGCTAACCCGAAAGCCCCCAACTAATACATGTGAAACTCCTGTTATAAAGTGGCTCACAGAAAGCCCACAATGAATTACAGCTCCCTACTAGTATTGGTGATTGTTAGTATGCTTCACAGTGTCCTGCCCTATGTTTTGTCTCCTAGGGACCCCTCTTCGTTATCACTTAGTATCTGTGTAACCCACCAATTGCTGGAAGACAAAAGATGTCACTTCTTTCTAGAGTCATTGCCCTGAAGGACAGATTCTACCTTGAAGGCTCAGCTCTCCCATGGATTCTCTTTTGTCCTCATCCTTTTGCTCCAGTTTTTTTCCTTGTCCATGTGTGTTCAGTGGGATTTTCCTTCAACTAGAGGCACTTCTTAGAGTTTTGAAGATTAAGAGGCGTAGATATCTGATCAGAGACCTGATTTGTGGAATCTGAACCCAAGTAGAAGCCCTATGTAGTTTTGTTATTCTTGGGGTAATAAACAGCCTTCATGAGTATAATCTGCTTTCTTATTCAGTGACAGCTTGCAAGAGCCCTGTTTATTTCTTCTACTCATTTGAATAAATTGTTTAGTATACCCGCGACTATACCACATTGGATCACCCCAGAGAAAAAGTTAGGAAAAGGAGACCAGAAAAAAAGTGACTTGCCCAAGGCCATACAGCAAGGCACTAACAGGGCTGAAACTAGAAGGCTGTCTGTCTATGTTGTTTTCTTTTATTCCATGGGCTTCCATATGTTTCCACTGTTTTCTCTGTGAACGCCTAATAAACATGTTATTGCCATATATTTTAGTTGAGCATATTCTTTTTTTTTTTTTTTTCAGTACTGGGAATTGAACTCAGGACCCTCCGCTTGCCAGGCAAGCACTTATTCTACTGAGCTATCTCCCCAGCCCTGAGCATATTCTTACAAGTATTTAAAATAGTCAGTATGCCTCCTCTAAACCATCACTTATTTATGTTTTATTGTTTTTTTTTTAGGGTGTCAGATGCCAGATACATTCAATTCATGGTTTCTTGTAACCCTACTTCATGTCTGGTAAGTAGACAATTTAAGTGAAATCATTACTGTTTTTGTTCTATTTTATTTTGTTTTTCCCTGTTGACTTGTAAGGTATAGCCTTCTACAGGGCTGATTATGTGAAATGGCACTTGTTCAAGCAAAAAAACAACAACAACAACAAAAAAAACCCTGTTCTTTTCATTTTAATAACTGGTGTCTTAAAGCACATTTTTATTAAAGGTCAAAGCATAGGCCCAGAAAGAAACTAATATTTGTAGGAATTTTTCCTGTGAACAATGCTATCAGTATCTCTCAGAGACTCTGAGCTTGGATGGAAATTTCTGTCCCTTGGCTGTTTTAGGAAAGTTCACATTTACGTAAAAGTGGTTTGAATTGTGTGAGAATCCGTGGTCATTTTCTTTGCTGGTCATGAGAAACCTATAACAAATTATAGCACTGACATTTATGTCCTTACCTCTAAAGTGTGCATGCAGGTTAGATTCATGCCAGTTTGTTGCATGTAAAAATATTTAACACTTTAAACAGTATATTTTTTTCTTCAGCTGTGAAGTAAGTAGCCAAAAAAAATCAATTTTTCATCTACCGTTACTCAGTATTAAAGGTCAGAGGGATATAGGACTTGTTGAAGTGGGGGCTGGGGAATGTAATTTTTGAGTTGCCAGATCTTGGGAAAGTAAATTCTGGAGAACTGTGTTTACTACTTTGACCATAGTGACTATCTGAGGGACATGGAGAGTAACCACCTTGTCAAAAGGGCTCTTGTTGGAGAGCTTTCAGCTGAGCCTTGCATCACAGGACAACTATATAAAAACTATGGTTTTGATCACCTCTGAAGTATTTGTTCTGAACTCACATCGTCACCAACTTTGGTGAAGGAACCTAAGGTGGCAGTTTATTTCATGTTATGTATAGCCAAGTTTTTTAAGTGCATGTTGCATCCTGGACACTTTGCTGTGAACTAGGGATAGTTCTCAAGAAACCCACTGTCTAGTGGGGGAGATAGACTCATAAAATAATCAGCTATAAACAGGCCTGGCTAAGTTCTGTACTGAATGTAAGGAATGCTTATATGATCACAGAGAAAGGTACAACTATCAAAACCTTTCTTAGTTCTCCCTCTTAGCTCTTTAAAACATGCCATGACTGGTCGGCAGTTGAGAAGGCCAGCAGTGTGCTTTCGGTCTTTGTGGTGAAGGTTAAGGAGAGAAGCTGGGTCTAATGAGGGGAAAACTACTTTTTCAAAAGCTGAGTACTGCAGAGGTGGTACTGGAGAATTACTCACTGGAAAGGTGGGAGGGTGAGAGAAGGCTAAGCTGTTCCCAGAGGAGCTCAAAGATAATATTCAGAGCCTGAATGAAAGACTTTATTGCTTATATAGCTAGAGGTATCAGAGTGGTAGAGGGAGTGGATGGCAAAATAAAATATATAATCCCTGTGACCACATCCTGAGGTCAATACCTGACTAATAGCAGCTGGAGAACCGTGAAGTCACTTGTAGTTCTTTAGCATTTCCAAGCTATGCCTGCTGAGCTTTCTTTGCTGAGCTTGGTTACGTTTCTCAGAGTGTACCACTACCATCTAAGCATGGGAGAGGGAGGCTGCCTCTTGGACTTTTAAAAGACCCTCCATCTTCTTCTTTGCTCTTTTTTTTTTAATGAGCAAAACATATTTATTGAGAGAAAGAAAGCTCCTCTCTGAGAGAGGGACAGGAGGGGGATCCTTAGTAGGTGGTTCCCCTTCCTTGCTCTTAATGTTGATGAGCTGCAGGTTTGGGTGCAATCAATCAGTACCTTTTTCATTAGCAAAAATTTGATTGCTAATTAAGAATTAGCAAACTCTTATTGATGGTATGCTATGTGTTCAGACTCATAGTTTGTTGAGAAGGCTACAACCTGGTCTATACCTTAAAGAAACTTTAGTGAAAAACAAGTGTTATGGTTTTTGTCTAGTTGTCCCTGACGCAGCTTCTTGCAGTTATGGGGTGGACTTCTAAAGTTTGTGATTAATTCATGATTCCATGCTGGGATTATGGGTGTGAGTGCTGCTGGGATTATGGGTTTCTGTGCTGTTCCCAATCTGGAGTGGATAGCTTGAATGCAACACAAGGGAGACAGACTTGCTCTCTGTTGCAGTTGTTGTCGCTGCTCCTCCCCTTTGCTCTGGTGGTTTTGCTGTTTTCTGCTGCTGTGAACTGCTGCCCTCTGCCATGTGCCACTCTGCCTTGGAGGCAGCTGAGTATGAATCGAAACCCCCACAGACTGTGAGCTGAATAAACTGTTCCTTTCTTAATTTTGGGTGTTAGGTATTTTGTCCTAGTAACAAGAGAAAAGTAACTGAGACAACAAGCATAAAGTGCAGTTGCCTGTTTTGGGTGATAGTGAAATACTGTGCATAGGACACAAGATGCTGTGGAGGTGCACAAGGAAGTGTGACTAAATCCAAATATGGTAAATGTAAGGTATATTAAAGAGTAGCTATAGCTCAGTGGTAGAGAGCTTGCCTGGCATGCATGAGGTCTGGAGTTCAAAGCCTAGCATCATCAAAAGAAAAGTGACTGTGGTAAAGGCAGCTTGAAGGGTAGGTAGGATTTATGTTAGAGACAAGGAAGGCATTTTAGATTAGAGAATGTAAGGAACAGAGATCAGAACATGTACAAGAACTTGGAGGGTTTGAGGGCAGCCAGTTGTCTAAAGAGTCTGCAGCAGGTTAGTGGAGGAGTGTAGTAAAGGGGTGCCAGAAAAGTAGTTTAGTTTAGGGCCCAATTGCGGTCCTCCAAGAACTGTAGAGAACTCGCTCTTCTGAGGGATAGGGGATAGGAGAATTAATGGAGCTGCCACAAGTCTGTGGAGAAGTCACATTCTTTTAGCCCTGTTCTCCTAGGCTGGAGCTCCTGGAGAGTAGCTGAGGCACAGCGGAATCAGAAATACAGCACTTGGCACTGATCGGCTAGAGATAGGACTAAAGTCCTCTTGGAGGTGAACTGTGAGGGAGAAGTAGAGAGGCTTAGAAAACTGTCATTAAGTGGAAAGATTCCCCCCACCCCAAAAAAACTAAAACTCCTAAAGGTATCCTGGTGGCAGGTTTTCTAAAATGTGTGCTAGATTATCAAGAGTGGTGGTTCTGTTTTGGCTCTTAGAATAGGGAGAGGATTTTTCACCTCTTGTTAGTGCCCTGCAGGAATGTTGATGTTTTGTTTATCCCATTTGTTTTTTCTGGTTTCATAGTTTTTTTTGAGAATTGAGATTTAGGACTAGGATGCCCTCAGGTTCCCATAAGACCCTTGTCAGTTATCTATTCATGTGAGCTTGCAGCTGCAGTGACTGTGTGCCCATTGTCTTTGTTGAACAACAATATTTGTATTGACCATGACTGCTGAAACAATGCTGAGAGAGCCTGCTGTCTACATCCCCATATGGACTTGATAAAAGCAGCTGTCCTCCTCATTCCTTATCTTGGCCATTGACATTGTAAGTCCATTCAGGCCTCCATCCCAGAAAGTTGATGATTCTCCTTTAGTCCCCCATCACCTATGAATGCTTTGAGTCATGAACTTAATAACAAATGCATTTTACTTTGTGACCCAGAGCACACACACATCTGATTCAAAAGGTTCCTAAAATACTGTCTTTACACCTTTGTGTATGTGTGTGTTTTTGAGACAAGGTCTCACCATGCAGGTCAGGCTGGCTTTGAGCTCACTTTGCAGCCTAGGCTGGTCTTGAACTCCCAAATGAACCTCTTGCCTCAGCCCTGCAAGGGCTGGGATTACAGGCTTGTTCTACCACACCTGGCTACATCTTTATAGTGTCAGATAATCTCCAACATTTTCTATTCCATTTGAATTCATTTTAAGCAGAAATTCATGATGTCAACACTAAATTGATTTCACTGGGCTGTACCTACCAGTACCTGAAAACTGGCCTTTGACCTCTGGCTTTCCTTTCCTTATTCCTTTGGTCTTCTCGCTATAAATTGGATTTCCCTTCTCTCTCAAGTTTCTTAGCATGACATTCATATCTCACCATATATGGCCTGTGCTGCCTGTGCTAGTTTTATTTGATGCACAAATTCTCTTTTGCATAGAATGCCTTTTTCCTTTGTCTTCATTTGACAAACTCCTATTCCTCCTTCAATCCCAATTAAGGTATTAACTACTTTTTGAAGTCTTCCCTTCCCTCTGAACATAATTCCTTGTCTGTGTTCCTTTAATTTCTTTCTTTCTTTCTTTCTATGTCTTTTTGAGACAGGGTCTCGCTGTACAGTTCAGGCTGGCCTTGAACTAACTTTTGTAGCCCAGGCTGGTCTTGAACTCACACTGATCCTCCTGCCTCAGCCTCCCAAGTTCTGGGATTACAGGCATGCACCACCATGCCGGGCTCATTTTTCTATTTTTAAGTTAAAATTTTAATTGATATATAAAATGATAATAATTATACACATTGGGGCCAGCAAGATAGCTCAGTGGACTAACATGCCTGCTTAGGCAGGTTTAGGAAAGTGCTGGGACCACTGTTCAATCCCTGGCACCAAATGGCACACCAGCCCCGCCCCCAGGGCAGTCTGAGCTGGCCAGAGTCTGGGTGTAGTGGTGCATGCCTGTAATCCCAGCGCTGGGGAGGCTGAAAGCAGGAGGATCACCACTCAAGCTGCGTAGTGAGACCCCATAGCAAGCAATATATTTTTAAAAAATTGTACATATTAGTGGGCTGCCATGTAGTGGTTGATATGTGCACATGTGTACCTACATGTACTTTTTTTTAAGACAAGGTTTCAAGATGGGTGTGGTGGCACATATGTGTAATCCCAGCACTTGGGAATCTGTGAAGTTTGAGGCCATCCTGGGCTACAAAGTGAGTTCAAGGCCAGACTGAACTACATAGTGAGACCCTGTCTCAAAAAAAACAAAAAAAATTACCACATACAAACAAAAGACAGGGTCTCACTATGTAGTTCTGGCTGGCCTGGTCCCACAGTGTAGCCTAGGTGAGCCTCAAACTCTCTGAGATGCTTCTGCCTCAACTTCCTGAGTGCTGGGATTACAGGTGTGCGCTGCCACGCCTGGCTCTTCTTTTTCCCCTTTCCTTCCTTCTCCCTCTCGTACTTCTGTTTTTGTTGGTAGATTGATTAGATCCAGCTCTTCACACATGCTGGGCAGGCTCTCTACCACTGAGTTAAATACATTGCCGGCCCTCTTATAGATTTCTGAATCACGTGGTACATTATCAATATCTGTACTCAGCCTACTGTGCAGTAGCACACCAGAACTTCCTGCTTCTGAAGGTAACACCTGCTGATCAGCCTTTCCCTCCCTTCCCTCTCCCCTGTCCTGGTAACCACCATTCTACTCTCAAACTTCTGTATGATCAGCTTTTCAGAGTTCAGGTATGAGTACGACCAACATCTCTTCCTGTGCCTGGCTTATTTCACTTAGTATGATGATTTCCAGCTCCATCTACATGATCACAAATGAGAAGTCCCCTAATGTTTTGTGTACCCTATGATGGCATTCATCCTAAGCCTTTTTTTTTTTTTTTTTTCTTTCTGGTATTGGTGATTGAATCCAGGGGGATTGTACCATTGAGTGACATCTTAGCCCTTTTTTTTTTTCCTTTTGAGACAGACTCTCACTATGTTGCCTAGGTGGGACTTGACCTTTTGATTCTCCTGCCTCATCCTTCCTTAGTGAGGGATTACAGGTGTGTACCACTGTACCTGGCTCTTGTAACATTTTAGTATTCTATTAGTCTTCTTACAATGATCAGTTTATTTATTTATTTTTTTAATTTTATTTATTTATTTATTTGTTTGCTTGTTGTGTTTGTTTGTTTCTTTATTTATTCATTTTGTGGCTGGCTCAGCCTGCCCTGGTGGTGGCGCTGGCACAGCATGTGGTGCCAGGGATCGAACTGCAGTCCCCGCAGTTGCCTGAGCCCTCCTAAGCAGGCGCTTTAGACCACTGAACCATCTCACCGGCCCCCAATGATCAGTTTATTAAGAACAAGAATTCTTTTTGTTATATTTGTATCTGATACCTTCTTCTCAGTCCCATCACTCTTACTTTGCACCAGTAATTTTTATAGTGAAAACAAGTTCTTTAGAAATTGTGATAAGAATTTAAACCCAACAGCTGAAGGGAGGGGGGAAAAGGAATTTAAACCCAATTAATATCTTTATTTTGTTTTGAAATATTTAGTGGAGAAATAAAAATTGCATACATTGGGCCTGTGAAATAGCTTAGCGGATTGGGCCTACCATGCCGGTCCTGCCCCTGGGGCTGAGACAGCAATTGAGACTGTAATCTAAACTCTTGGGAGGCTGTGAACAGGCAAATCATTACAATGAATCTGATCTAGTAGTGAGACCCTGAACACCTTGTAGACCTTTCCCTAAAAAATAAATATTTTAAAAATTGCATACATTTAAGGTATACAATGTAGTGATTTGATGTATATAAACAGATACTTACTAAATACCTGATGGTCTTGGATCTCTCTGGCTTCCATGGCAACTGAGAGGGTCCTGGCCTCTGTCAGTTGGTCAGATGAGAGTGGCAAAGTTCTTCTTAAGCCTCCCTTTAGCAGGGAGTTAACGTAACCTTGAGTTTGTGCTGCCATTGTGTCAGTAGATTTGTAGACTTTTGCTGCTTAAGATTGTTATGGACCACTAGTATCTTCTTTACACAAAGATTAGTTTTAGGAAATAGAATGAAGCAAATAAAATTAGAACATACCTATGATGAAGATGGGATAGAGAGGAGTAAGATGTACTTCGTGGCTTTAAAAATTATTTAAAATAAATGGGGCTGGGGAGTATAGCTCAGTGGCATAGTACCTGCCTGGCAAGTACAAGGTTGTGAGTTCAATTCCTGGTACGAACAACAATTATATACATATATATTATCATGTACTTATACATATTGTCTCATACATACTCATGACTACCTTATTCTCATTTTCTGTAAGAGTGATCAGAGGCTTAGAAAAGTCAGAGAACAGAACTTGCCTAAAGAACTGGGCTGGGAATGTGGCTCAGTGGTAGAGCTCTTGCTTTGTATGCACAAAGTCCTGGGTTCACTCCTCAGCATCACTTTAAAAAAAAAAGAACTGGTTAGATGTAGTGAGGAAGAGATTTGAGTGTGGATC
>PVKN010001586.1:14656-30772 GCA_004027915.1 Capromys pilorides
CCCTCTTTTTTTTTTTTTTTTAGTGTATCAGTTATTTAATTAGGTTCTTAGTAAGAAATATAGAACACTAATTTATGAGAATAAATTCCATTTGTCAGAGACTGGGTGTAGTGGCATGCGCATGTAATCCCAGCTCTTGGGAGGCTGTAAATAGGCAGATCACTGTGAGTCCAATCTAGTAGTGAGACTCTGAGCACCCTCTAGACCCTTCCCTAAAATACACACACACACACACACACACACACACACACACACACACACGCACTCCATTTGTCAGAGCAAAAACAGATCACAAGTAGCCCTGGAGCTGAGGAACAGCTTAGATTTTTGCTAAAATCTGTGAGTCCACTGCTTTCTGATCCACTTTGTGCTGCTCTGAAATCTGGTATCTCTCTCAGTGTCAAAGATCTCACCCTCTTGGTGTCTGGGTTTCTGCAACTTCTTGAAGTAAGCATCAGTGAAGTGTTTGGGGATTTTCACTTTGCTGATATCAATTTTTGTAGAGGTGGCAGTGACAGATTTCTGGTGTGTTCTTCATAGAGGAACACAATTAAGGCTAAGAGACCCAGTCACATGTAGCAAGCCACTGTCCAACTGCTTCAGGAAGACGGTTCTCTTGCCTCTGTGATGTCTAGTGAGGATGATCAATATTGTGCCAGGAGTGATGCTAGCTCAGATTTTCCTCACATACTGACTGAAGGGTTTCTTGCTGTGGCTCAATAGTTTTCAGGGCACATCTTCAGTAGGGTAGGTAGTATCTAGGCATTTTTTTGAAGCTTAACCACCTGGGTACCTCTATTCTTATCCCCACCGACTGGTTTTGTGATCATAGCAAAAACTTTCTCCTTTTTCTTCTCAGCTGTGTACTTTCTCTTATACAAAGTCTTTCTGGAGTACATAGCAGATTGGGAGTAATTCCTCTAACCAGGACAGGATTTCAACTGCAATGAGGCTGCCCCTTCTTGGACTTTTTACCTTCACTTACCCTTTTTACCAGTACCACTGGCAGAAGCCTTCTTGGCTTCGGGTTTCTTCTCTTTAGTGTCAGACTTCTCAGTTTTTTCACCAGCCATCTTGCAAGATGGGAAAGAGAACTGTACCTGCTTATTCTTAAGCATAGATTCATAAGTCAGGTGTGTTGGCACTCTGTTCAGTAATCTTAGCTCTCTTAGAGGCTGAGACATGAAGATTCCAAGATTAAGCTGAGCCTATGCAATTTAGTAATTCAGTGAGACCTTATTTCAAAATAAAAAAGCTTGGACATGTAGCTCAGTATGAAGGGTGGCTTTAGTCCCCAATACTGAAAACAAGAACTGAATCATAGCATTTATTCTCCAGTTGAACCTACTGTGCAATAAACACATCTGTGCTCTAACCTCATAGGGCTTAGAGTGGAGAGAGAGACACTAGTAAAATGCAACTGTGATAGGTACCATGAGAAACTGATAAGTCTCTGTGGGGAGAAGGATACCTAACAGTAGCAGACAAGGAGGGCTTTATTGCTGAGGCAACATGCACATGACAGGTGAAGACTGAGAAATGAAAAGAGGAGATGAAAAAACATTCCATGGAAGGTGATCTAGTGGTTTTCAAACCTTGTACCAGCAGAATCTTTTTTAAAAAATGCAATCTAGGGCAATGCATTTGGAGCCCCTCCTGTCTCTCAAGAACTACTCATATTCCCCAGTAAATTTTCCTACTCTTAATAATTAATTGATTAGAAAATGAAATCTAATGCTTTGCCACAAATATAAGTGCAAAAAGGGATACTAGTTGGACCGAAGGAGATGAGAATGACCTCACTTCACATTTCTACAGTGCAAGTGCTCATGGACCCCGTATGTAGCTCCATGAAAGCTCAGTTTAAAAACCATGGCTCTAGTCCAATTTCCCTTGTTTTATAAATAGACAATTTCACAGTTTTATTGCATTTGTCATTGGCCACTTAGTTAGCAGTGGAGCACTGAAGACACATCCAAAGCTGGCTGTGGACTGCTCCTTCTGCAATGCTGTGTTTCCTGCCTGAATGTCCCCTTCGGGTTGTCAGGGGGCCAAAAGGCCCTTCCCTTGAATATGAACAGTAGGCAAGGCAAGCATTTACTGATTGCAACTGGGTACTACTGTATTTCTTGGTTGGGACTTAGCAACTGTGTTCTTCTAAACCCTGAACATAGAATAGGGAGGATGAGGTACAGATCATATGGGAGCACAGGACAAAGGGGTTTGTGTGGGGTGGTCAAGGAGCATTGTTGCATTGGCCTTGAGGCTTGAGCCAGAGGGCATGGACTTGAGGAGTTATTAGGGAAAGATGTCATTGTAAATTTCTAACAAGTTTTAAGTTATGAGGAAAAATAAGAGGCTATTCATTAGAGGGAGAAAGTGGAGGGGTATTTTGTTGCTGTATTTATTTTTGTATTAGATATTAAACCCTGAACCTTTGCACTGAGCTACATCCCCAGCCCTTTTATATTTCATATTTTATATTTTAAGTCAAGGTCTTGCTTAATTGCTAATTTGCCCAGGCTGAGCTCAGACCTGTGACCCTCTTGCCACAGGCTTCCAGAGTACTGGGATTACAGGCATGGGTCACCATGCCTGGCTTGTTTTTATTATTATTATTATTATTATTATTATTATTATTATTATTATTATTGAATATTGGAAACATTGGAATGTTGTTATAAGCCAAAGGAAAGAAGCCTCTGGGAAAGAAGAGATAGAAGTAAAAAGTAGGAATGGAAGGATTGGAAACAGGCAAGTGCATCTCAATCCAGCCAGAAAGCTGCCTGACAGACACTGGCAGCTTTCCCAAGGGGCTCTTTAAAACCAGTCAAGAAGGCTTGAAAGATAGCTCAGTTGTCTAAGTGCCTGCTTGGCAGGTGCAAGGACCTGGGTTCGATCCCCGGTGCTGCATGCCATGTAGGCCCTGGAGTGGTACTGTTTCCTAAACTGGGCATGGTGGCACAGGCCTGTAATCCCAGCACTGGGGAGGCTGAGACAGGAGGATCACAACACCTCCAAGCTACGTACCAGCAAGATCCTATACCAAATAATAATTTTAAAAAAAGATTAAGAAGAAAATTAAAACCAGTAAAGATTCCAGCAGCTCTAGACCTACTATATATGGTGACTCTTAACTATGTGCACATCCTGATTCCTTCCCACAGCTAATTTCTAAATTACTTAATGCCCAGACATGTAGATTTTTTTTCTCTCTCTAAACCAAAGGCCTGTGTAGCATTTTTATTCGTGTTGCATAACCTAGGTGTACAGATACCTGCTACTCAGGAGCCTGTTCTTTATAGTGGATCTGGCAAACAGCCCACCAGCCAGCTATAGTTGCGAGATAGCTCTCTGTGAGTGAGATGGCTTCAGGAAGTGCCTTACCTACTTTCCTGTTTGTGCACAAATTGTCAGTCGCCCCCCTTATCTCCCTTGAAGGGTTAGGCTTCATGGAGAGGGCGTTTAAGAAACCAGGTGGAGATAGCCATGTGTATAGCCCTGGGAAAGGGTCAGCGTGCCAGCTCACGAATAAATGAACCATTCATTAGCACACTGCTGGGGCTTGAGTGCAGCCACGAAGGCTCAGCTTTCTTGGCCTTGGCCAGTGACAGAGGAAGGGAAACAAACTCTGTGAAAGTCCCCTTGGGGAGCCCTTCCTAGCAGCCAGTGTGGCAGACTTGCCCAGGTGCCCACTAGTCTTCATTGAGTTAAAAATCAGATCCCCTTGAAGCAGCTTATAAACCACTAAATGGGCAATACAGGGCCAGAACACAACTGGCATTGTCAGAGGCCCAGAGTCAGAGACAGGATGTTCATAACTGCCAATAGGTGGCAGGAGGTCAGAATCAGGAATAACAAGAATTCTTCCCTCACAAGTTGCGACCAACAGGAGGAAGTTATGGCTAGGAAACTTTCCTGCTCCTTTTAGTTCTGCACATACTGTTGTTGTCATTGTCGCATTATTTAGCAGGAAGAGACCTTTGGCATTGTGTTGTCATCAAATGGAAGAAATAGAATAAGAGACCATGGCCTGGGGCAAAGAGGAAACTCAGGCTTCTTTCCATCTCCTCTCTTCACTGCAATTTTGTTACTTAAGCTCCTTGATTTTCTTTTCTGTGAAATGGGCACAAGCTGTGATGGCTACATTATCATGTGGATTGAGGAAGAGAATGAGTACAAATGCATCAACTCTTACATTGGAGGACTTAATGAATGGTGGCATTCATTTTCTAACAACTTAAGAATCCTTAAGTTTAGCCCCTTATTATGAGAGTCTCCAAGTGAGCGAGTTTTTTTTTCTTTTGTCTCCTGTATCTGTATTTGCCTTTTAGAGAGATCAGGGATCAGGGAGCTGTTAAAGAAGGCTTGAACATTCTTTTTTTTTTTTTCTTTACTAGCTGAGTTATTTGGCTTCCTTATATGTAAAAGAGATGAGTATTATTTATGAGCCATTGGAATCACTGAGAGACAAGGATAGTACTGTGACGCTTAAAACCCCAATAATAAATTGAGGGTTTAAGAACATCATCAAACTTCAGAGAAGCAGTTAAAAATACTCTTGCACAGAGAACTAACTCTGTATTCAGAGTAGGTGCTCCCTAAATACTCGTTAGATGAATGGTTAGATTATTTAATGCAAAAATGTTTACTAATCTTTTTAATGTTTATTTTGCATTCTTAAGGGCAGTTTTTAGCATAGTACTCTTTTAAGTTGAATCAGTGACAAAATATGACTTGACCTCAACATTTAGCACAAGCGTTTATTTTAAGGGATGTGGTGTATGCATGTGAATTCAGTGTGAAGTAGGGTCCTTCTGTTCTTTTATTTATACTTAGAGCAGATGTCTTTATTATATGGTCAGGAAGTAACAAGCCATGGCTTTGTTTTGCAGTGGGTACTGGGATCATCAAATTTTTGTTTGGGTTAACCATTTTGAGTTTATTTTTTTATTTTTATTTTTTTTTTAATTTTCATTTCACCTTCCTAAACACCTGAATTTTTCTTAGATGGTTCTGGCTGTCCTTTAACTGTCAGCTGCATTTTGCCACACTGTTATTTTTGCACTCACCTGGGTAGATTTACATATCCTATTGAACCTCTGTTAGTGTGTGTGTGTAAAATAAAAATTTCATTTTCTCCTTTCTTATAGACTGCTAGCAGTTGCTTTTTGTTGTTATAGGTATGTTTGCCTCAAGTTAGCCATCTCTTCTTTCTGGTCTACATTTTCTAATGTGATGTTAAGGCTGGGGAGATAGCGCAAGAGCATAAGCACCTGCTTGGTAAGCCCAAGGTCCTGAGTTCAACTCCCAGTACTGCAAAAAAAAAAAGAAAGAAAAGAATACAACCTAATGTGATGCTAATTTTGTAATTTAAATTACCCTTGTGAAGATTCTATAGGGTTTATTTTCTGCACTTAAATTTTTTAGAATTTTATTTTTATTAGTACATGTTTTGCAGTTCACAAAAGACTGTATTTCCTGGGCAACTGGCACATGTATGTAAAACACCTTAATTCTTTAAAACCTGCACTTCACCCCTATCTCCTAGTTGGTCTAAGCATTAAAGGAGGCAAGTAAGTAAATAAAATAGTGTGACTCTGGGATCAAGTTTTTTATTTCTTTATTTATTTATGTGTTAAGGATTTGTCTAGGGCCTCAACATTTATTTCTAGCTATTTTTTGTTAAGTTGCCCAGGCTAACTTTGAACTTGCAGTCCTCCTACCTTAGGTTGCCAGTGACTAGGATTGTAGGTGCCCATCATGCCTAGCTTTTTTGGGGTTACTACTTTTCAGAGATTCAGTTTTCTCAACTGTTAAATGAGGTGGCAGGGAATACCACATGCCGGGCACATTTGTGTTAGCTGTTTTTTTATTTTTTTCCTTTTGGATTTTAAAAATATGGAACGCTTCATGAATTTGCGTGTCATCCTTGCTCAGAGGCCATGCTAATCTTCTCTGTATCGTTCCAGTTTTAGTATATGTGCTCCCGAAGCGAGCACTATGTTAGCTGTTAAAGACAGCAGGTGCTGATGTTGCCTACTTAAGGGTTTTCTTTTCCTTTATTAGTCATTTTTAGAATAGAGAAAATTTCCAGCTAAGCTGAATGCAATCTAGATTAGATGTTATACCCAGAACTGTTAAATTAGTATAAGTCTGTTGTTTTTGGTGTCCAAAAAATATTTCAGTGATATGTCTATGGTTGTGAATGAAACACAGAATTGGAGTTGAGATTTCATCACTTCTATCCTTTTTTGTAATATACAAAGTATTTTTTCAGGAGAGTTTGTGTAAAATGATATCATGGTGAAAAATTGAAAAGAAGCTATTTTTTATATAAATGGAATATGTACAAATATATATGTACAAACTCACACATATTCCATTGCAGATTGTATGAGGAAGAATTCCTAAGAAACCCTAACTCTAGTTTCTTTAGGGTCAGGAATTGGTTGGCGAGGGGATAAAGGTAGAAAGGAGACTTAACTTAGTTACTGTTTGCATGCATTACCTATTCAAAACAGAGAAAAGAGTAGACTGAATGTGGCAAAGTGAATTTCAGTCAAGGTCTGGTGGTCTAGGAATTGGCTTTCAGCTGCTTGTCTGTACATTCCAGGGAGCCGATGACTTCGTAGATGCGGGCCAAGCCTTTAGCTCTGCCTCTCCTTTGAAGGGGAGAAAACAAAGGGTCTTCACAGCAGGATTGTTCTTAACTATCTAGAGAATTTGATTCATAATTTAGAGCAAAAAGTAGTTGAAGCTGGTATAGTAGTACATGCCTGAGATCTCTGAGAATTTGGGGCAGGAGATTGAAAGTTCCAGCCCAAGCGCCAGCGGTATAGCTCAGTGGATTTAGTGCTTGCTTCGGGAAGCACAGGGGCCAGGGTTTGGTTCCTGGCCTCGCCTGCCATGCTGGCCCCGCTCTCGAGTGCACTGAGTGGACGATGGAGTCCAGGCGCGGTGGCACGCACCTGTAATCCCAGCACTTGGGAGGCAGGAAACAGGTGGATCGCTATGAGTTGCATAGTGAGACCCTGTAGAAAAAAAAGACCAAAAAAAAAAAGAAAAAAGCAGCTTCAGCAGTGCAGCAATATGAAGACTATCTCTGAAAGAGAGAGAGAGAGGGAAGGAGGGAGGGAGAGAATTAGATGAGCTTTTCACTAGATGAATATAATGCCGGTGATTTGATATAGTTAGAAAGTTTATGGTCTGAGAAAATCTGTGCTTTTTAAACCTCAGAGGGCAGATGTATTAACAAACTAAGGAATTTTTAAAGGACCAGGGCAATACCTCAGTGGAATAAGCGCTTGCCTGGCAAGTACAGGGTCCTGAGTTCAATCCCTGGTACCGCAAAAATAAATAAATAAATAAAATAAAAACAGCTCACCCCATGTTGATGTAGTTAGAAAGTTTATGGTCTGAGAAAATCTGTGCTTTTTAAACTTCAGAGGGGCGCTGGGGAGATAGCTCTGTGGCACAAGTGCCTGATTGGCAAGTGCAAGGTTGTGAGTTTGAACCCCAGTCCCGCAATAATAATAATAATAATAATAATAATAATAATAATAATAATAGATGTATTAAAAAATAAGCCTCAGAGGACAGGTGTATTAACAAACTAAAGAGAATTTTCAAATAAATGAATTCCATTACCTCACTATTACTGTTGATGAATTGACATCTGATGATACTTAAGCATCAAAACACGGTCTCTTTTCAGGTGAGAGACTGATGAGTGATTTTATTAACTTAGAAAAGTCTTATGAAAAAAACTGCTAAACTCTCCTAGTTTATTGTTTGGATTATGCTCTAGATTAGTAGTGGCATATATGCCACAGCAGGCTGCTGGTATCATTGAAAGCTCTAAAAGGTTCACCACCATGCCCTACATCATAAAAAAATCTCTCAGTCTTTTGGCATAGCCTGTTTCGCTGTTGTATCAAAATGCTATTTTTTAGACGCTGACTGGTTCAAAGGTAACACATTCAGAATCACGATAACAAATCCCGCCAGATATTGCATAGTTAGTGGTATGTCAAATAGCTGTACTCCGCCAGACGTTCTCCTGTGACAGTCAAACTTTCAGCTTTTTTAGGTCATCCATTCCATCGTTTATAACCTCAGATACTCCTCTGTTAGAAAGTTTTTGTTGTTCAGTGTTAAGTAAATCTTTTTCCTTCTATGGAACTCCCTTTTGTTTTGATTTTAACTCTATAATATATTGTATAATCTCTTTTCTACAGTTATCTGTCTTCTAGTGTTTCATCTCTTCCTCCTTCTGTTTTTAAAATTTTTATTTTCAGTTGACATAAAAATTAAGCATATTGGGCCGGCGAGATGGTTCAGTGGTCTAAAGCGCCTGCTTAGGAGGGCTCAGGCGACTGCGGGGACTGCGGTTCGATTCCCGGCACCACATGCTGCGCCAGCACCACCACCAGGGCAGGCTGAGCCAGCCACAAAATGAATAAATAAAGAAACAAACAAACACAACAAGCAAACAAACAAACAAACAAACAAACAAACAAATAAATAAATAAATAAATAATTAAAAAAAAATTAAGCATATTTATGAGATGTAATGAATTTTGATGAAAAGTTGACTTTTTGATCGTTACACATACGTTGTATAATAATCAAATTAGTAATGAACATATCTGTCACCCCATATATTATTTTTTTGCCATGAGAACATTCAACCTCCTCTCTTCTAGCTACTTTGAAATATATACATATTGTTAAATTCTAGTCACCCTGCTATGTAAAATATCAGAACTTATTTTTCATATAGACCTGTAATTTATTGTCTCTTAAAATATAACATCTAAACCTGTGTCAATAGGTTCTATTCTAAGTTGAATCTGATCTAGGCAGAGTAGAAGTCTCATTTTGCAGGAGGAGGATGTATTTCCATTGATGTATCTAAAATCACATTCATTTTTTTGTACCACCACTGTCCTTTCGACTGCCATTGAACATGTACCATTTAAGTCTTGAAAGGCCTTTTCACACAGAGGTAGGTATCACTTAGCAGTCCTACACCTCTACAGTTGTTCTGTGAAGCCAAATGTAGAGCCTTAAGTTTATGTGTGTTCTGATTTCTCCTGCTGGAGACTGCCCATTAAAACTGCCTTGTTGAAATACTAATGGCTTGTTTGAGCCACTTAGCTTTTGTTTCCCAGCCTAATTTCTTATCTGCCAGTTGATAAATACATTGTCTTTCTGCTCTCTTAACCATTACAGAGATGTTGAGGCAGGCCAAACTGAAACTGTTTCATTATATCTTTGTGTGTGTGTGTGTGTGTGTGTTTAGTTCAGGGTCTACAGGGTCTCACAGATTGTACTTGTATGATCCTTCTGTTTTCAGCCTCCCAGGTGCTGAGATTATATACGCATCACCATGCTCAGTCTCAATTGCTCTCAGTGCACACCAGGGGTGGGGCCAGCATGGCACACTATCTTTGTGTCTTTTTGGAAAAGAGTTTCCCTATGCAGTTCAAGGGCACACTTGAACTCACATCAATCCTCTTGCCTCAGCCTCCTAAGTGCCAAGATTACAGGTATGTGCAACCACACACGGTTGTTCCTAGTGTGTTTTACTGGCCAGGATCAATTGTGTATGGAGGTAGAATGTCCATTTAATTGAATGTTCCATAATTATAACAAATTATCTTTTAGAAGAATAGGGTTACTATTTAATAACTAATGAAAATAAAAATCATATGGTTATAAGAATGAAATTAAGAGTTTGAAAAGTTGGTGAACTTGGTTGTATTCTTTTATGTAATTAAGTCTATTAATAAAACATAACAATTAGGGCCAGCCAGATAGCTCAGTGGACTAAAGCACCTGCTTAGGCAGAGCTCAATGGCCAGAGTTCAATCCCCAGCATGCCATGCCGGCCCCAACCCAGAGTATACTGAGATGGCATTGAGACTGGGTGTGGTGGCGTGCACCTATAATCCCAGCACTTGAGAGGCTGAAAACAGGAGAATCACTACAAGTCCGATCTGTGTGGTGAGGCCCTATAGACCCTGTACTAAAAAACAAAGCAAACAAAAAAAAAAGTGATGAACTTTATAGTGTATGTCCCGCTTCAGTAAGGTTTTTCTTTTAAATAAATAAAGTCATTTCCAGTTTTTCAATTTAATGCTCTTTGCTGAAATCATTCCTTCATGAAAGTATATGATGCAAAAAATACAAATGGTAACTTTTTGTCTTCTGCCTATCCAGGATGTGTCTAGTCCGAATGAAACAGGAAGGCCGGAGTGGGAAGTACATGTGTAGGATCATAGTTCATTTTATGTGGGAAGATGTTGAGCAGCGTGGCAGAGTCATGGGGGTAAGTCCTTTACTTATTTTTTGAAATAGGTTCTCACTGTGTAGTTCAGGTTGATCTTGAACTCAATGTGTGGCCCAGGCTGGCCTTTGGACTCATGATGATCCTTTTGCCCTATAGACAGGGTCTATGGGGTCTCACTACACAGATCACACTTGTAGTGATTCTCCTGTTTTCAGCCTTCAAGTGCTGGGATTATAGGTGCATGCCACCATGCCCAGTCTCAGCCTCCATGTGCTGGGATTATAGGCATGTACCACCACACATGACTTGCTATCAGGTACTTGATCTGTACAATTCTGATAAAGGACCACCTGATGAGTATGATTTTTCTGCTTTAGAGTAGCCTTTGCATTTCTGTGAAATGCTGCTTAGTGTCAAAGGACACTTTACCTATAGTCACTTTTCTACTTTTGTAGAGACTGAAGTACCACATAATATTTTTTTTTTTATTTTACAAATTATTGTGGTTTGTTAGTGTGGTGATATTCTGTGTGCAGAAATGGTAATGGATGAAATTGGTAGAGGGAATCAAGCATTAATTCAGCTTAAGGACACTTTTCTTTTGGTACTAATTTAGTGTTTGAGTCTTCCTATAAATTCTGATGAAAAGATCCTGAAATTGGGCCTATCCTGTCTTCAGAAACTGAAAATTAGGTTCCTTGATCACTAGAAAACTTTGGCAAAATACCCACTTAATATGTATATTTAACAGCCTGAGAAAGGAGACTATTCATATGTCACATAGAATGTGATGACAATAGAAAAATGAAACCAAAACATTGGAAGTAGGTTACATAAACAGTAATCTCTTCTGTGTATTTTGAGTGTCTAGCCCATGTTTTAGTAGCTTGTAGTTCCTTGTTTCCTGTTTCATTGCCTCCAGCTTGCAAGCATCCCAAGTAGAACCATCTGGGTCATGCAGTGGGTTAATTTGGTTTCTTTTATATCAGAGCAGAATTCTTCTGTAGACTGAGAAGTAACTAGAGTTTATAAATGTGCTAAAAAGTCATACATGTCAGAGAATAAAAACCAAATAGTAGAAAGCATTTAATGTGGAAAAACAAGCAAGTGCCTTTTGTAGTCTTAACTCTTAGAAATAACTATTGTTTGCAATTGATGTATATCTTTCTAGCATGTTCTATACAAATATATAAATGTATATTCTTAAAAACATAGATGGACTTATGCCATTCACACTGTTCTGAATCTTGGTTTTTTTTTCACATAATATATATTAGACATGTTTTAACTTTTTTTGTTTGTTTCTCATTTTATGTATTTAGTTCAGAGTCTCACTGCACAGCTCAGACTTGTAGTGATCCTCCTGTTTTCAACCTCCCCAGCACTGGGATCATAAGCATGTGCCACCATGCCTGGACTTGGTAGCCTGCTCAGTGTGCCCCGGGGACAGGGCCAGCACGGCATGCATTCAGTGGCATGCATTTAGTGCTTTATTTATTTATTTAAATTTTTTAAGCGCATTTTTTTAAGTATACTTTTTTTTTTTTGTGGGACTGGGGTTCGAACTCATGACCTTTCACTTGCCAGGCAGGCACTTGTGCCACAGAGCTATCTCCCCAGTGCATTTTTTTAAACTCAAAATATTTTAACTAAGGTTGAAATCCCGGGCTGGCGAGATGGCTCAGTGGTCTACAGCGCCTGCTTAGGCAAGCTTAGGCAATCACAGGAATTGCAGTTCGATCCCCAGCACTACATATACTATGCCAGCCCCACCCCCAGGGCAGGCTGAGCCAGCCAGAACTTAATTGCCAGCCAGAACTTAATTAATTAATTAAAAAAAGAAATCCCTTTAATCATTAATCTCAATTCTGGGTGCTTTCTTCTTCTTAAAAAAAAAAAATACTGTCTACATTTGGTGAATATCTTTTAGCACTCTGCTAGGCTATCTGTAGAAAATAAATAGTGGATTTTGTGTTTTATTATATGCAGTATCCTTTTGTTTTGTTTTGTTTTTTGAGACAGGGTCTCACTATGTAGTCCAGACTGGCATTGAGCTCATTTTGTAGCCCAGGTTGGCCTCGAACTCATAACCGCCCTCCTGCCTCAGTTTCCTGAGTGCTGGGATTACAGGCATGCACCACCACACCCAGCCACAGCATCATTTTTTGTGTATTCATGTGCAACCTCATTTTTACTTAGTAGTGTCTTAGAGATCCTTCCATGCTGCACAGGAATTCTTCAACCATAGTTTACTTTTTTTGTAGTTATTTTCACACACTACTGTGTTATTGACTGTTGCTATTGGTCACTTTATATGCAAAGTTACAGCCTTTCAGAGTACATTATGAAGATGATGGCTGCCTCTTAGAACCTGGGCTAAGGGTTTTTTTCAGATTCTCTTGTCTCTGAAGGAATTATTTGTAGGAAGGACAGTGGGCCTGGGCCTGGCTTTTAAGTATCTTCATTGACATTCACATGCCATTCTTTGGGACAGTAAACCATTGGAATTTCTATTCATTATAGGGAAAGGATAGTCATCACCACCACCACTAACTACTCTCGTTGTTATCTATTTTAGAGAAAATATTGACTTTGTCTTAATTTCATTTTTAGTTCATTAAATTTTTTTTTTTTTTTTTTACTATCATGCCTGCCATCTGTCTTAGCTACACAGAATGAGATCAGCAGCCCTTAAAGTTATTCAGTTATTTATCCAGCTGGGTGATCCATATGGCCTTAGTACTTATGTACCAATTCTGTGCAGCACACAGTGGACACAGGATGGTGTTGTTCTCAGGTCATCCCATTTTTATGGTCACCAGTGATATCCTTTGGCCCTTCAGAGGCTTGGCTAACTGCCAGGTAGTTAATGTTTCAGTAACTCTTCTATTAGTGAGCCTGGTTTTTTTTTTTTTAAATCACTGTTTACTCCGCTGGAAGTTGGTCTGCTAGAGCCGTGTAGGCTGTAACCATCTCATCTTGACTAGCTTAATAAGCTATACATTGCTGACTCCTAGACCATAAGAGTTTTATAACTGTCCCTCTTCCCCACTCTGTGAACTTCCTTCTAGACCTCCATATACCTCTGTATCCAACATTCAACACTTTGGGCCTTCTCTTGTGTTACTTAGTATGTATATTCCTTCTACTTAACTGGAAACTTTATATAAGGAAGAAATTGTCTTATTTTCTTCTACAGTAAACATTAAATAAGTGCTTGTCAAGTGGGTGAATAAATTGAACTTCAGCCTCTGAAATTCTTTTTAAAAGCTAACTCATTTATCAGATAAATCATACTTGATTAGTCTGCAGTCCAAGTGTGTACATTAGTGGAACACTGGAGGAATTATTCCCTCTACCGTTTTATTTTTATTTTTATTTTTTATTCTTTTTTTGCAATACCAGAGACCAAACTTGGGACTTTGCACTTTCCAGGGAGGCACTTATGCTGCTGAGCTATATCCTCAGCCCTTCTCCGCCATTTTATTCAGCCTCCCCCCCCCCCCCATTTGGATTGTTGTATTTTAAATCATTGTTTCTTAGATTTTAATGTGTCTAAGGTTCACTTGAGGATTTTGTTCAGATTCTTCAGCAGACTTCAGGAGTGGGACCAGAAGCTGAAGTTTCCAGTGATACCCATGTCTAGTAGCATATGGGGAGAGGCAGACTCCCATCCCCACTTTCTGCTGGGCTGGAAACCCATGCGGGGCCTTGCGCATGCTCAGCAAGGGCACTGTCATTGAGCCTGCAACTACATTTGAATAGCAAGGTTTTAGTTATGCCTCTGGTATAGGATCTTAATTTTCCCCCATGAATAGAAACACCCAGTCTAGTTTACTTACAAAGATTATAAATAAATATAATGACTTTAAAATAATAAAAACTTAGAAGAGTTGAGCGCTATTACTACCCTGCTATAATAGACTTGATCCTCCTTTTCAACCTTATAGTGTAAGCAGACACTACATAGGTATATTAACTATTTTTAACCACATGGAGTTACGCATGTGTGAGTGTGCAGAGGGTATCTTAGCCTTTTTGTGAGTGTACAACCTGAAGAAATGGGACATGTAGCTGGAAAAAAATGGGCAATGTGGAGAAGTTTCTTTATTAAAACAAAACAAAAGCAGGTGGTGTATGGTGGGCTAACTACATGATTTCCAAGTTTCTTTTCAGTTGTGAAAACCAATGATTTGAAGGTGGTAATTTGCAAATCTGTCTCTGTGTTATTTGGCACCTCAGGTGTACTTTTGTAAGAAAACACATATAAAAAGTAAAATTTATGAAACCAATTAATGCAGTCGTGATTTTTCTTATGCCAAAGAGTTCTTATAGGCCATTACTTTGAGTGGAATTGTGAGGAGAAGATGAAAAGCCTAGAGTGCCATTTGGGAATTTATGACAAATCAGAAATTTGAATCAAGAACACCTTTAGAATTATAATTCCAGTCAAGATCTACTTTGATATGAGTGTTCTAGTCTATAGATGGGAAAAGTTGAATTCTATGAAAGCTTGCTCTTTAACAGCTTTTTAGGAGTCCAACTATTGTGAAAAATGGAGCAGACTCATATATCATCAGTGAAGCTGGTACAGAAGTGAGTGTTAAATTTGAAGTTACAAAAATCACATCAATAATTTAGAGGGTTCTGACTTTAAAAAATATTATTTGGGATTTAAATCTATAAAGTAGCCATGGAAATAAAGTTCATTATATCACCTCATCTGGTCTTGTTTTATTTCATTAGCTGGTTCTTAAAAAACCTTTGTGAGCTGAATTGCAGCTGAAGAGGTTGGAGACCATTTTTCCTTGGGCCTTTGCCGCACTCCTGAGTGTTGGTAAGAGTAAGAACTAAGACTTGACACAGCTGTAAAAACAGACAGCGCCTTTGGCCTCAGCACTTTCTCCTGGTGCAGGCAGATTTCAGATGTAAATTTCACTCTCTGCCTTTCCTACTAATGAAGTAAGTTTCTTTTGCTGGGTTTGCAGCCAGGTGTGTCCAGTCTTGTGGCTAACCGGTGCTTTACTTAATTTTTCCATTTGTGACATTTCAACCAAACTTAAAAAACAAACATAAAAATTAGCTCAAGGCAGTGGCTCAAAGTGTTAATGGTAACCTTAGACTGGCTAAGCAACTTCCTCTCAGTTCTGCTCTGCCAGACATCTCCACCTTGTGGCTTGCAGTGAACAGGTTTAAGCTTTCCAGGCCTTGGAGACCGAACTGGGCAGGAGTGGGAGGTGGCTGTAGTTAAGAAATTGCAGCCTATCCTTATCAGTGGTACCTGGCATGTCTGATGCCTCCGAAAGACTTCAGATGACTTCTTGCTAGTAGTAGTGAAGAATAAGGATGGTCCTCCCGTTACCTCTTGGTTACCTGCTCTCTGTTCCAGAGCTTCTTGATGGGATGGTGCAGAGGGAGGAGCTGGTAGACCAAGGGCCCAAATAGGCTCCTTTGTGAACTGCTTTGCTTTTCAGAATTTTTTTTTTGTATTACCCAGTCCTGTGTGATCACACTCCAGACCACCTCTCCAAAATCATTTCCCCTCATTTTTGAACCTTAAATGTGTGAAATCTTGGGACACGGCACTTAGTAAGTGCCCGTGAACATCACATTCCATCCTTGTTTCCTGTACTCTTCCCTACAGCCAAGCTAAATGCCTGGCTGTTTGTTCCTGCCTTGTGTCTTCCTCCTTTAGGGCACACAGTTGGATTTCCCTAACACTACAGCCCCGGGCCCTTCATGAGACTAGAAGCCAATTCCAGTTTCTCCAGGTGGAAGTACTGTAACTTAAGTGTATCCCTGGGCACTTTCTGTTTTCT
>PVKN010001586.1:30872-50435 GCA_004027915.1 Capromys pilorides
ATAATTTCCTTTACTGTGAGCCTTTTTTAATGCTTTCCCATTTTCTAATGGAGTTATTTTATTAAAAAGCAATTTATAGATGAGAGAGTATTTTATGTTTCTAAGCAAGAATGCTTTAAGTCTTAGCAAAGGCATTAGTTTCAGGAAATTTTCTTCTAAGCCTCAGAAATTTCCCTTCTGTTTCCTCCCTCTTCCCCCATAAAAATCTTCAAACAGGGTTAGATATATAGCTCAGTGGGAGAACACTTGCCTGGCATGTGCAGATCTTGGGTTCAACTCCACCATCATAACAACAAACAAAAACAAAATCCTATTTTACCATGAGGTCAGAATTTTGCTATACCTTGCATCTCAGGTCAGAACTGAAACTCAATGTCAAAAGTTTTGGTTTTAAAGACAGCCATGTTAAAAATATAGTTTTTGTGGTCATAGATATGAATGGTGTGAATGTAAATAAAAAAACAGTTCCTTGGGCTAGAGGCCATGAAAGTAAGAATATGTGTTTGTTCTTATATGTCAATAGTTCTTTTGAAAGTGCTTAAATGGCCTGAGCAGTTGGAGTGGATTCTGTTATTAGGTGAGAGAAGGCTAACTTCTTAGAAGGCAGAGTAATTCCATTTTGGGCTTGGCTCAGGAATTTAAACCAAGTCCAACTGAAGATGTGCTTCTAGTGGAGGCATTCTTTCTTTATACAAATTTCCTACCCTCAGGCACTAAGAAGGGACAGAGAACACAGAGTTGGTCTTTAGTCTTCCGATGATCAGGTGCCTAGGTCTGTACGGCCAGGACACCAGGCTGGTGGCTGTGTTGCCTGTTCTGAGTGCCTCACTGTACTCCATTCTGGGAGATGTATGTGAAAGAGAAGCGATAAACATTTCTGTATTTGAAATGCATTGCAGCATGAAACCCTCCATGCACTTAGTTAGCTCTCATGGCTGTTTCTTACCTGCAGTTACAGATTGTGAGTTCCCTGAGGCCTAATGTGTCTTGAAAAGATGCTTTACTTGTAGTAGGCCTTCAGTCAGTGTGTCTTGGCTGAATGAGTAAATGAGTGACTGATCCCCTTCTATTGTCTTTAGTTGACTTAATATAGGAGAAAGACCGTGACTTGGTTCCAGTTTTCAAAGCCCTGGCTGCCTCAGAGCATACTCGTCTTGCCTTTCCATAATGTGCCTCCTTAAGTACCCCTCCTACCTGTTCATCCTTCCAGCACAGCACAGCACATCCTTCCTCTTCAACCCCTCCATTTCTTTTACCTCTAGTGTCTCTGACTGCCCTGTTCCACTTGATACCATTATTCCATAACCACAGCAAAATGGGTAGCTGAATGTGCAGGAGAATGAGCATAGCCAAAGCCATTTTCCAGCTTACCTTTCAGGAATCACTCATCCTTCTCACACAGGAAGCAGGAGACAGATAGCTCCATGAAACTGTCTGTCTCCCTTCTCATGTTATTGGTGTAGGCCCTAGAAGCTGGAATGCCTGGAGCCATTCTCTACCTTTCTTTTATTTATACTGCCCCTAAAGTGAAGCTGCCCCTCGTCCACATCCGGCATATTTCCAGAGTTTATCCTCTCCTAAGTTCCGTAGCCATTTTAATCATCATCTGACCTTTAGTATAAGTAGTTTCTGAAGAAACTCTAAGCTATTCTTACTCTAGGGAGCTAGGTAGCTGCCAAAGATTTTCTTTCTGAATCCTATATCTGAGCATGTTCCTCTTATGTTAGAAAGCCTTGAGGATTCTCATCACATGTTAGACATGTTTAAACTTTGTGCCATTGTATACAGAATTCTTTATAGATATATGTAAAATGTGCAGGTTCTTAGAAGATGCATGCTGAAGTATTTAGAGATACAATGTTTTGATACCTCCAATTTCAAGTGGTTTCACAAAGAAGAAAGGAATTTGTGGACATATAGTGATAAAGTGAACATCACACTTTTTTTTTTTTTGGTCTTTTTGAGACAGGGTCTCACTGTGCAGTTCACACTCACCTTGGGCTCATTTTTGTAGCCCAGGCTGGTCTCAAACTTGCACTGATCCTCCTGCCTCAGCCTCCCAGCCTCCCAAGTGCTGGGATTACAGGTGTATGCCACACAAAACACTATATTAACACTTGTGAATCTAAAGGTTAGATAATTTTTTGTTGTAGTATTACTACATCTTTTTTAAAACATACAAGGCAAAAATAGTCACATCTGGCTGTAGGCCACCTCTCTGGTATAATCAACAAACTATCACTGTCCCCTATACACACACCCTGAAAAAAATGTTTGCAGACACACACAAACCCATGTTCTATTCATGCCGTGTACTGCTGTTCTACTCATGTTTTAGGGCTGGATATACCCTGGTGTGTTATGTTCTTTTATGCTTCTAGACTTTTGTTTGTGGTGTTCCCTCTGGCTAACTAGACCCCATGTCCTCTGCTTATGATACTGTATAACACAGCCTCATTGTACCACTCCAAACTACTCTTCCCAGCGTTTACATATAAGGTGAGTATATTTGGACATCCCTGCTCTGTACTACTGAATCAGTGTGTACAAACCTCTGAGAGAGAACTTACTGTGGTGCGCTGCAATAGTTGGTTCATGTTGGTCATTTGCATTGGACGGAATAAGGGTCCTGGGATCCTTGGTGTTTTACACAGTGTGCCTAATGTAGTCACTATGGAGATTCTTATTGAATGAACATAGGAACTTTATTGTTGGCATTTGGCTAGCATTGTCTCCCAAATACTGAATTCCTGATCTTTTCTCATCATACTTGGATTTAATTTCTCTGGCCTTTCCTCCTCACAGAGTTTTTTTTTCTCTCTCTCTGCCCAGCATCATGGATTCCCTTGCCCTTTCTCAGTGCTTTTAATTAGAATGTTAGATTGAGAGCCTGTATGTATGTATGTATTCTCCTAGTATTGGCAGTTGAATGTATACCCTTCACACTGAGCTATGTATCTATCCCTTTTTAATTTTTTTCTTGAGAGGCAGTCTCACTAAATTGTCCAGACCAGACTTGAATATATCCTCCTGCCTCAGTCTCACAGAGTGCTGGGATTACAGGCATGCACCACCATTCCTAGTGACCTTAGGGATTCTTTAACTTTGGGACTCTCAGTCTATGGAAAAATCTTGTAGATACATGCATTATGAAGCATGCCGCACAGGAAGACTTCTGTTGTACAAGTCTGGTCTCATTGTTATTTCTGTGGTAAAGAAGTGGAGGCCCAGAGACATACAGCTAGAAAACAGCTAGATCTGGACTATAATTCAGGAATGTGAATTACATGTCCTCCATGATGCCATCCCCAAATTCAGCCATCTTTTCTGTTAGTAAGGACTAAAGGGACAACTTTTCTTGAATCTGAAGGCCTTCTATTTGTGAAGTCCAGTCCCAGGTGTGAAGTTTCCCTTACTTGGAATTTCTAATCTACTATGGCAGGAGTTTCCTACTCAACAGGACTAATACAGATTAAGAGGAGAAAAAGGACAGACGAGAATGCTAACAATGTTGAGAATTTATTTCTTTTTCCAGCATTTAAAGTCTGAATGTCTCCACAGCATCTAAATTTGCTTTCGTTGGTTTTACAATTATTTTTCAGAGACTCCTTGGTTGTGTTTTTTTAAGAGTAGAGGAACACCGAGCCTGAATACCGGCAGAGGGGCTGGGCCAGGAGACTAACAAAGGCAGCATTATACAGTGCACAGCAGAGCCAATAAATGAATTCAGGAGACACCTAGATGTGTTTCTAGAGAAGGGCATGAGGGGGAGGGGGCCTGCGGAAAGTCTGAAAGGTGGGATTAAGATAAATTAAAGTGGGGCCAGCATATTGCGTAAGGGAACAGCCTCTTCCTGTCCCCACCATTGCTTCAGATTTCTCATTCTATTTAGTCCAAAAGTTAAAACTAGTTTTTACCATGTACCCCATGGTAACCCTCCATCCCTCCCATTCTTCCTTAAGAAAAAAATTCTTTTTTTTTTTTTTAATTATTATGGTTGGCTCAGCCTGCTCTGGGGGTGGGGCTGGCGCAGCATGCAGTGCTGGGAATCGATCCCTGGTCCCTAAGCTTGCCTAAGCAGGCGCTTTAGACCTCTGAACCATCTCACTGGTCCAAGAAAATAATACTTAAAGCTATTTTAACATGGTATAGCAGTGTTTGTTACTTACAGGCTACATTTGTTGGATGCTTCTGGGAGAATCTTAGACTTAAAACTGGAAAAGAATTGTGGAATAATGGTCTAGAGATTCTCAAATTATGGTCCCAGCTTTAGTTCCCTTTGGGAATTTGTTAAGAGTGTAAGTTTGGATCTATGCAGACAGAAATTTTGTAGTTAAAACTCAACAATATTTTTGTAAGAGACTCAGTTTAAAAAGTCTTCTTATAGTCTGACTTTTTCTTTTAACTAATGAAGAAACTGAGAGAGCTGCAAAAAAGTTAGAAACTCACAGATAAGACTCATTTCTTTTGATTGCCAGTTCTTCATGTAGGAGGAACAGGTTGTGCACATGTGCTAATGCCATGGGAAAGCTGAGAACGTCATCCTAATACAGCACAGAGCGTCCCCAGAAGCATTCACTAACATTTACTGTGTCTTTGTCTGTGTCACGTGCTTTACAAGCATTATTTGAACTTCACTTCTTGTAACAGTCTTACCTATGATATATAGCATATCTGTGCCCATTTTACAGGTGAGTAAATTAAGGCTGAGATTTGTATGTTAAATTCTTATATAGCTGTAACAAATTTATTGGCTTAAAACAACAGAAATGTATTCTTTCATAATTCTGGAGCCAAAATCAATTTTAATGGGCCAAAATTAGGTGTTGGCAAGGATGTGCTCTTGGAGAGAATCTGTTCCTCTCTCCTTCCAGTTTATGGTGGCTGCTGACTTTCTTTGACTTGTGGCTACATTATTGCAATCTCTATCTCCGTGGTTTCCTCTGTCTTGGTCACGTCTTTCTCCACCTCTCTGACTCTTAAGGATATGTGTGATGGCATTTATGACCCACTCAGAAAATGAAAGCTAATCTCTCCCATCTTAAGAGTTGTAATGAGGTTCTATTCTCCGTGTGCCATACCAGCCCCACTCCTGGGGCACGCTCAGATGGTAATTGAGACTGGGCGTGGTGGCGCTCGCCAGACAGGTGTGCACCCATAAATCCCAGCACTGGTAGGGCTGAGGCAGGAAGATTCCTATGAGTTCAGGGCCAGCCTGGACTACATAGTAAACTGGATAGCAAAACTCCATCTCAAAAAAGACCATTAAAAAAGTCTTAATTTAATCAAAGCTGCAGTTTTTTTGCCATATAAAAGTAATATTTACAAGGGCCAACCTGATAGCTCAGAGGACTAAACTGCCTGCTTTGGCAGAGTTCAGCGGCGAGGGGTTGATCCCTGGCTTGCTGTGCTGGCTGTGCCCTGGGACATGCAGAGATGGCGATTGTGATGATGTGGTGACACGCACCTGTAATCCCAGCACTTGGGAGACTGAAAACAGGAGAATCACTACAAGTCCAATCTACATAGTAAGACCCCATAGACACTGTAGACCCTGTCTTAAATACAGAAAAAAAAAGTAATATTAATAGATTCCAGGAATTAGGATATAGGTATAGTTTTGGACACCATTATTTCTTTTAGTTTACTATGGCTAGGTAACATATCCAGGCTTACAGAGTCAGTATGGCGGCCTGGAAGGGAACAGAAACCTGCTGCACTCCAGACTCTAGCTTCTCCTCTTGATTAGTATGTGTTGCCTAAAAAGGTCATTACTAAAGCAATGGCTCTAAGCCTGATGTTGCTCTCTTCTTTCTATTATTTCTATAATGTTTATATATCACTTAGCACTGAGCGTGTTGGTCCTAAAGCCTCTCAGTTAGCTGGTCCTGACTTCTTATTAGTTCCTAGAGGACCAATATATATTGTATTATATTATATTATATTTTGTTATATTTATTATATTGTATGTCATATATAAATTATATACATTATGCCAGAGAGATAGCTTAGGGGCACAAGTGCCTGCCTGGCAAGTGCAAGGTCCTGAGTTCAATCCCCAGTTCTGAAAAATAAAATGAAGTCTCTACAAAAAAAATAAATTATGTACATTATAATGTACAAATATTAAATGAAAATATAATTCATATAATAGTCACCATTTTAAATGTACTTTTGGTACATTTACAATGTGATGCCCTACCACCGCGGTCGAATTCCAGAACATTTTCATCACCTTAAAAAGAAATCTTGGCCCGACGTGGTGGCACATGCCTGTAATCCCAGCACTTGGGAGACTGAGGCATGAGGATCGATGTGAGTTTGAGACCAGCCTGGGCTACAAAAGTGAGCTCAGGGGGCTGGTGAAATGGCTCAGCAGTCTAAAGCACCTGCTTAGGCAAGCTTAGGC
Organism: Capromys pilorides; assembly: GCA_004027915.1. Classification (NCBI taxonomy): domain Eukaryota; kingdom Metazoa; phylum Chordata; class Mammalia; order Rodentia; family Capromyidae; genus Capromys; species Capromys pilorides. The sequence continues at coordinate 37,282 of PVKN010001586.1, forward strand.
AACCTCAGGGACCACGGTTCAATCCCGGCACCACATACCCCCAGGGCAGGTTGAGCGGGCCATAATTAAAAACAAAACAAACAAACAAACAAAAAACCAGTGAGCTCAAGGCCAGCCTGAACTGTATAGTGAGACTCTGTCTCAAAAAGACAGACAGACAGACAGACAGACAGACAGACAGACAGACAGACAGACAGACAGACAGATATCTTGTGTCCTTTAGCAGGCATTCCCCAGTCTCTTTCCCTGGCCCTGCTGACCACTACTTCACCTTCTATCTCTGTGGATTTACCTACTCTACCAATTTCATATAAGTGTAATATGCAATATACAGCCTTTTACTTTGTTTCCTTTTCCGTAGCATATTTTTAAGGTTCACTCATATTGTAGCAGCATGTTTCAGTATTTCATTCCCTTTTACTGATAGTCTTCTGTATGAATACACATTTTGTTAAGTCTTGATGTTTGGGTTGTTGCCACTTTTTGTCTTTATGAATAATGTTACTGTGCATATTTCTGCAACAGTTTCTGTCTAAATATGTTTTCAGATCTCTTGGGGATTGCTGGCTCCTGTGATGACTGTGTGTTACTCATGTTACTCTATAAGATGCTCTCTTATTATCTTTTGTCAAGTAATTTGAATTCCCAGCATTATATCCTTCCTTCATTTTGTTCATTATGAAGTAGCATGCTCACACTGTGTACTTTTAATCTCATTCTCATTCTGTCACCAAATAAATGCACCTTTGCAGTCAGTCCTAAGGAGGGACCATGTGGCATAATGGGAGGAGTTCTGGTCAGCCTCGCCACTTTCTGGGTGAGCTTGTAAATCAGATCGTCTCACCTCTCTGGGGAAGTGAGTTAGATGATTCTACATTCTCTTCCAGACTTAACGTTGAGCAGCTCTGTGAAAGTCTGAAAAGCTAGCCTTGTGTTAAACCCCAAAGCTTGTGTTCTGTTTTTTTAGCAGTTCATCATTCTCTGTCTGATTTCTGTTTCCAGACACAAACAAAATTTTACCCATCTCTCCATCCATTTCATTGTGGGCTGCTAGTTTCCAGGTACCGTGTCAAGCAGGGAAGATAGAAGAATGACTGAGAATTGTCCTTAACTCCCTGGACTAGTAGAAAAAGACAGACATATAAACAGGTAATTGTAAGAATAAGAAATTTCTGTTATTTTAAAATTGCTGATTGTTCAGAGAAGAGCTCAGAGTAGATGACGTTTGGTTTGCATCTCTCTGGATTCTTAAATGTTTACTGAAGAAGAAGAGCATTCCAGGTGAAGGACCAGAGTGGCTGCAGTCAGAGAGGGTTTTGAGAAGGGAGAGGACAATTGACTTCTTTTGACATTGTTGTTGTTATTATTATTATTATTATTATTGTTATTACAAAATGTTGTCTTCTTAACTTGCACAGATTGGCCTTGAACTTGCAATTCTCCTGCCTCATTTTTTTCTGCTTTTTAATGGTGTTTTATACTCAGGTTACTGAGTAAGGGTATTCACTAAACAGTTGAGGAGACTCAGTCAAGATTTGGGTTTTCTCCATAGCGTTGGCTCCATTTGGATTCTTATAAATGCCGTCTTGTCTGTCTAAGGATTTTAGTTACATAAAATACGGCTATTCAGAATGTAAAATTTTACCATATGATCAGCACAGCTGAAATTAAATTTCTAACGTTTGACTAGAAACATATATGGAAGGCTTTGTGTTTCAACTGCCCCTTCCCAGCCCCCCAGCCTTCATGAGGCGTCATTGTAGAGCTCTTTCCATGGTCACTGTTCTCTTCCCTTTTACTGGAGGGCAAAACTAGGGCAGAGAAATAATTTTTACTCACTTCTGAAAGGTTACAGTAATAAAGAAACTCTTGTTAACATCAGAGGACATTGCAGCCAAGAGTTTTCACAGTCTGGCATTGTTTATTTTACATGTAATTTGGAACCTTCTGCACTCTTAAAATATTGGCACAAAAATGTTTTAACTGTTACAGCACCTCACTGCAGGCAGCAGTGGTGTGGTGCCCGTGGAGCAGCAGGGCTCGGGAGAGCTGGCTACCTTTTCCTGTTGGGAGAAGATGGTGTAACATGTATGTGAGCATTTGAGTGTGGGTGTGTGTACCTGTGTGTACGTTCACTTGTGGATATGCACACCTCTTTGCATTGAGAATTAAGAACTTTCAGTGCCCCCATGAACGTGCATGCTTTCCGTCACCAAGCAGTGAGAATAGTGTAACAATTCTGCTTTCTTTTCTGCCCAAAAGTACAGAGTTTCCTTATTTCACTCTTTTGATAGAATTACTTATTTTTCCCTTCCTCTGCCACACATACTTTATTATTTAACCCTTGCCTTTGACTTTTGTTTTGAGAAGCATCCTATATGTGGGCCAACTCTGTGCCAGGTGTTTTGCAAACATCATCTCATTTAGTCTCTGCAAATTACTCTGACGTAGAGACATAGAGCTGAATGCCATGAGGCAGAAAAGTTAAAGCACTTGCCTGTGGCCGCTATAGTAAATCACAGGACCAAGCCTGGTTGATTTCAAACCTTTGCTCTTTTGGCCATAGCATACTTTTTATTTTAAGCCAATTTGAACTTTTTCTAGAAGTAGATGGGATATAAATAATAGTGAGTGAGCAAATGAATGAACTAACATCTCAGTTGATAGAAACACTATCATTTTTCTTAAAGGAAATAATTAGTAGCTGACTCAGTCGAAAGGTTTTTGTTGTTATTAGGTTGAAATGAAGATTGATAGACAATTACACAAGGATATAAGTTAAACAGGAAGAATACTAGCCTGGGGATTAGACTTCCTTAGTTCTAGGCTCAACTTCACTCCTAAAGTTCTTTCCTCATCTGAGATTCTTTGGGCTTATAATAGAGCTATTTATTAACTTGGTCCTTGCTAAGACTCAGGCATTCCCCAAGGCTGACCACGTTCTCGGTAACCTGTCTGACCTGTGGACTGGGGTCCACGGCTCCCTAAGCTCCCTTCCTCTGTCTCATGCTTTCTTTCTTAGCTTTCAAAATGGAGCTTTGGCACACAGTCAACCGCTTACCACCACCAGTTGAGCACTGCTGGGTTGTCACCCAGCTGTGCCCTTCTTTAGGGATCTCCAGCAGAGGGCTCCTTCCTCTGTAGGACTTTGGCTCTGAGCAAAGGTTATGGTAAATCCTTTACACAGTGGCCACAGTGCTGCTCCTGCAGTCTGAAGGACCTTCTGTTAAAAGCCAAAGAGGATCCTGTACTCACCAAAGGAACTAGGACTCAGGACTTTTCAGCTCTTCTTTGCCCAGACAGAGCTCTGTTCGCTTTTGGAAGACACACCTGCCTTGTGTTTCTTAACCTGTAGGATGTGTCTCTCTGGTGGATCCAGATTAGTGCTTGCACACTCAATTCTGGACCAGGGAATCAGTCCATTTTTCCCCCCACCCCCAATTTAGTGAACACTCCTCTTTTTTGTTATCTGCCTCTAAGAGATGGACATTCAATGCTAGAAAGTCAAGAGGCCAGATCCCAGTTTAAAAAGCAATCAGTGTCTATCTCATGGACTCTTTCGGCTTCTAAACCTGGGTTCTTATCCTCCCTCTACCACAATGAAGCCTTGAGGCTCTGGGCAAATGTCTTTACTTCTTCCTGCCTCCATTTCTTCCTCTATGTCGTAACACTATGATTCAGCCCATATTGAGCACTGATAGGAACTCTTAGGGCCCAAACGTGGACTTTTTCAGTAACACATCACATAAACGTAAAGGAGGCATTTTTATCTACATCTGTATCTACATAGCTTTCATGCCTCAGTGGACTCTAGTTTTGTGCAGGAAACAATCTTTCCTTTTATCTTTCTATCTCTTGATCATCCTGGGCTACGTAAGGCACATAGCAAGCATGCAGCTGATTATTGGCTCAGTCCGACAGACCAGGGCAGAGCAGTCTGGCCTGCCTACCTGGAGGAAGAGTAATCTCTTATTTTGGAGCTTTTGCGGACACTTTAAAACGACATATGTGAAGTGTTTAAAGCTCTTTGAAAAGAGGATACTGGAGAAATTAGTGTTTGTTTTGTTCTTCTTGGAAAAGTCCTTTTTAGTTCCCAGTGAATAAATCAGTGGAGTTTTCTAACACTTCCTACTGAGTTCCCTTCACTGTCTTTTTTTTTTTTTTTTTTTTATTTTAATATCTGTGTAATGCTCCTTTGCTCATGACTTAGGAAGATATATGTTTTTGGTGTTGGACTTTTGACTCCTTCCCAGGAGAGAAATCTCTATCAGAATAATAAAAGATAAACTGTGTTAATTTTTTTTCTAGACCTTGGGAAGTTGAGCTGCTGGGTTTAAGAACCAGCAGTCTTAGGACATATGCATGGTTTGGGGGAAAGTGAAAGACGATTCCCCTTAAGTGCTCAGTGGCCTTCTGAGGTCTCCCAGGTCTTCTTTTCATCCCAGTTCTATCCCCTTTGGGTTTCAAATGAACCCTGTTGTCTTTGGCATCTTGAGTATAGATATTTATGTCTGTTTTTCCTCTCTTTCAAAGACAGAAGGTATTTATCATCTGCTATACTTTAAAATTTCAAGATGAGTTACCTGCCAAAGTAGAACCTCCTTTGGGGAAGGGGGGATTACCTCCATGCTTTCTCACACAGTACAGTGGTACAGAGCAGTGATGCGTATAGAACTTTTCATTGTCCTTCCCTCATGGTCCCAGGTGCCCTACACTGTTAGGAAGAGTTCATTCAGTGTTTGTCACATGTAGGGCATTGCCTGCAGATATGAAACAGACCAAAATATGGTCTTGTCCTCCAGAAATGTATGGAGCAGCCTCCAGTGAGCATCCCTGGTTCTGCTCCTGAGCAGTGTCTTCTGCTTTCACATCAGTGCTTCCTAGCAGCAGCAGAGTGCCAGCTAGTCCCCACATCCACACGTGATACACAGCATGGTACGTGAATTGCTTGTCTTAGGAACCTTGAATGACAGGATTAGGGTAATATCACCAAATTACCATCTGTCTGTATTTTTTTATTTATTTTGCTTCTAGTGTCCCGTTCTCCCATTTCTAGAACTGACTCTTGCTTACAGCTATAACCTCAGCAATTAGAACATTGGTCACTGCATGATTAGCATTGAGTATGTATTTGATGCAGGTATTTTAGAACATTTTCCTCTAGTTCCAATAGCATTATAATTTGCATGGGTCTATAAAGGATTGTTTTATTCACTTATTTATTCAAGAAACATTTTTGGTCCTCACCCGGTGCTAATCTCTGAGTGCTGTTGGTAGAGTATATCTGAGGGATCTTACAAGGCTCACAATCTAGTTTATGCCAAGAAGAGAAAAAAGTTGAATCTTTCATAGGTTTAGTTTCAAACTAAATAGATGAACAAACAAGATATGAGTTTATCTGCTGTTTTGTTTTTGCTTTTGTAGCAGGGCTGAGTGTGAAGAGAGGATGGGACTGGAAGGTACGCAAACTCCAAGTGTCAAGGAGAGGGATTGAGACCTCGAGGTCCCCACCTCCAAGTGAGGGGTTGCGGTTGGGCTGGTTTTGTAATCTACTTTCCAAGCACTGTCACAAAGGGGTTGAGGGAACTTGGGACAAAAGCTAGATTGTTTGGACTCAGATTCCCCCCCAGCCATGTGAGCTTGGGTAAGGTACTTAATCTCTGTGGTACAGATTCCTTTCTATAAAACAGGGTAACTATAATACCTGTCTTCCATTCTGTAGTATTGTGAGGGGTAAGCCAATTATACTGTTTAGGCTCTTCAAACAGTGCCTGAGTTAAATATTCATTGCAATTATTTACATTATCATTAAGCATTTTTTCCTCACATGTTAATATAAAAAGAAAAAAGAAAGGCAGGTTTACATAGTTTTGATAGAAAAACTAAGGCTTAGAATAATTTGATTTCCAAAGGGCCAGGGATATAGCTCAATAGAATAAGTGCTTGTCTGGCAAGCCACAAGGTCCTGAGTTCAATCCCTGGTACAAAAAAATAATAATAATTTGATTTCCAGAGTCATAAAATGAGCTGGTTTGTAGGGTCTATGCCGTACTTAAAGTCCAATGAGTTTCTTCAGTTGGAACTTGAATACAGACCACCAAAGAGATGTATATAGTGGATACAGCATTCTAGCAGAGCTTTCTTTTTCCTTTGGATAAGATGCCCTTTTAAGAACATTTTATTGAAGAAAATGAGGATGATCTTTTTTGGATAATGAGGCATTCTCAGTGCTCACAGTGACGTGTCAGTTCCATGATAGCATCAACTTTACTCCTTGGCTCCCTCCCATTCCCTACCATATCCTTGCTACAACTTCAGCTCCAGTTCTCAGGACACTTTTACAAGATTCTAGAAGATTCAACTGAATGTCTATTTAAGCTTTAAAAGAATGTTGTGCCAACATTCAGAAGGCTAAGGTAGGAGACACACTGGAACCCAGGAGTTTCAGATTAGCAGCTGAAGACCAACTTAAACAACACAGTGAGATTCTATCTGAGGCAAACAAACAAACACAAGAAAGAATATTGAAGTAAGAGTCAAGACTTTTCTGGGCATTTATTAGTTCAGTGCTATTAGGCAAGCCATGTGACTTTTCTGAGGCCTTCCTTTCCTCATCTCTACAGAGGGAACCACCCTGAGATTACCACTGGCTCAGTATTTTGGAAACTATACAACTCTGAGAGTAAGCAGTGAGGCTACTGTGGTGAAAGACAAGTGCGAAAAGTAATAGCAGTGTTGTCCTTACTGATATACTTTGTCAGTCACCAGGATGATGTGGTTCTTTGTCCTGGCTCTACTTCCTCCATTCCCAACACTGAAGGAGACAGGGCAGTTAGATAAAGGAACTAGGGACTGCAGTATGGGAAGGAGCTAGATTTTTGGATCTCCAAGAAATGTTGCCATCCAGATGTATCTGTTCTAGGATGTCTGACAGTCAGGATGTGGGAGCCAGTGATCTCAGTATTGCTTCAGGTTTTCTAGGTTTTTAGGTCCTCAGATCTATGACAAGTAGAATTTCCTCAGTTCCATTAGCAGAGCACTCAATAACTTATTGACATATGTCATTTGACTTATATGTCAATGCCTTTGAGATAGCTGGTAGGGATGGGGAACAAGCATCCTGTAGTTTTCTACTGTATTCAGTCCATCTACATTTAATAGAAAATCATTAAAAGAAGAAAAATGGTGCCTGTAGCTTTTCTGTACTCATAAATGCAGTCAGAGGCTCACAGTGCAGTTAGGAGCCTGCAGATGTGTCTGGGAACCTGAGTGTGCCATCATCTCCTCCCCCGTAATAATCAGACCTCCTGACACAGGGAGAACAGAGAGCACTGAGAGGTTGACATATACTGACAGGAAGTGAAGAAATGACCGAAAAGGAGGCTCAGGCTCCTAGGTTCTGGTGTGCTATGGAGGTGCCTCCTGGAGACGCCTGCTGGGCTCAAACTAAATGCACATCTTGCTCCTGTAACATCTTATCCAAGTAAGATTTTCCATTACCATACACCATAGGAAACTTTAAGGGCACAGTGATGGCTGAAACCTTTAAGACTGGCTATATGCACTAGTGTTGCTAGGGTCAGGAAGTCTTCAGGGTATGACTGCATGCAAATGTTACATTCTTTCTCCACCTTCTTTCTGCTTTCTTCCATGAAGTCTGGTTATGTGCAAGTCACAGCTTCACTTTCTCTTCCATATCCATGTGATAACCCCGATCCTCTTGTTCCTGGTGTACACATTCCTTTGAACTAATTTCCTCCATATTCCCATGGCCACTTAGGTTGACTCAGTTCCTCACTGACTCTCTGCTTCTCATTTAGGCTGTTGCATAGCCTCTGCTGTTTTTTTTTTTTTTCCCCTCTGTTGTTTCCCTCCAGCTCCAGGGACTATACTTGTAGGGTTACTTTTCACAAATAAATCTGTTCATGTAGCCTCCCTGTTCTTAAAACTCTTCTTTGTCATCCCTCATGTGGTATTTAGAGGCATTTATAGATACCACAAATTGCCCTTTGGACTCTGCCTTCTGCTTCAGTCTATCGTGAAATCTTTGAAAATGATTTCCTCTGAAAATATGTCCCTGTTCTTCTTTTTGTGGCTTTGCATATACCACTTTTTTTTTTTAGCCTCCAGCATATACTGCAGTACCTGAAATTAATAGGCACTCAGTACATACTTGTCAAACCTGTACTAGACCATGCTGGATTCTGTACCCCAGACAGTGTTAACAAGGAATATAACTTACTTCATGGTCCTGCTGTGCAGACTGAATGTCTTAAGAGAGGCTCTAATATGTGCATAGTTAATCACAGATTAAAATACCTGTCTGGGAAGAACCATTTGTAATAGAAATTTTCTTCTTGTGGTGAAGTGTACAGTATTTATCATTCTAATGATTTGGAAATATATAATTCAGTGGTATTAAATACATTCGCAGTTTCATTCACTTATTTATTCAAGGATCATTTTTGGTCCAGCAGTCCAATACCTCATATACTCTAAGCAGAATCACAATATTTGTCATTCTCTAACCTATTTCACTAGGTGTAAGGATCTCAAGTTCCATCTCTTTTTAGTGTTTTGGGTTTTTTTGTGGGACCAGAGTTCAAACTCATGACCTTGCCAGGCAGGCACTTGTGCCACAGAGCTATCTCCCCAGCCCCTTCCCATCTCTTTTATAGTACACAGTATTTCAAAAGTCATGGCTTTTTGTGCTGAGTAGTATTCTATCATATTATGTACCACATTTTGTTTTTCCATTCTTCTGTCAGTGGACGTTTGGGTTGTTTCCAGCTTTTGGCTATTGTGAATGAAGCTGTGAACATTGGTATGTAAGATTCTGCTCCAATCCCTCCTTGCATTCTTTTTGGGTATAGGACAGGAGTAATATTGCCAGGTCAAAGAGTAGTTCTGTGTTTAATCTTTTGAGAAACCACCAAACTTTTCCAAAGCAACTGCCCTATTTCACATTCCCTCCAATGCATGAAGGTTCCAACTTTTCTACTGCCATGCCAACACTTATTTCTTCTTTTGTTTTTATTTTAAATTATAGCCATCTTCATAGGTGTTGGTAGAATTATATTTACTTTATCTAGTATATACTATGTGATCTTTAATTATTTGTACTTTAGGTAACTGTCATGCTCATTCACCTTGACTGTTGGCAATTAGTGATCCTTAGAAAATTGTTTTCACTTTCCAAATCTTATATTTTGCAGCAGAAAACCAAAGCCAAACCAAAATTTTCACACACAGTTACTTGTTATCAGGACATAAGTAAGCCCTTTTTAAAACTTAGATAAATAAAAAAGTACTAATTAGGAAAGTTTCCTATTTTTCTGTTGTGCTTACTGTACTTCCTACTGGGGTATATTTGCTGTTATCTTGTTAGGGTGACCTTCATAATTGCAAAGTTTTGTTTTGTTTTACTTTGCTTTCCTATGCTTTGAGACAGGGTCTTGCCTTGTAGTCCTGGTTGGCCTCAAACCCACTGTACTCTTCCTGCCTCAGCCTCTCAAGCGCTGGAATTACCTCAGCTGTTGTTTGTTTTTTGGTTTGGTTTGGTTTTAGGGATTTTTGTCTATTTATTTAGACAATTTAGTTTGGGTTGGTTGGTTGATTTTGCTATTCTGAGAATTGAGACCCACACCTCACAATTGGTAAGTACTCTACAACTGAACTAAACCCTTTTAATTATTTATTCATTCGTTCACTCATTTTTAAGACACTACATTAAACCCAGGGCCTTTTGCACTAAGATATATCCTTTTTTATTTTTATTTTTTTAATTTTGAGACAGGATCTCACTAAATTGTCCTGGCTGAGTTTGTATTTGTGACCCTCCTGCCTTGGCCTACTGAGTAGATGACGAGCATACACCACCATGCCCAGTGCACAGTGCTTTCTCTATGTAGTTCGAAGGGTTCCTCTTTACTTCAAACTCTGGTACGTGTTGACTCCAAGTGTGGAGCTACAAGTGGTAATGAAGGAACTGGAGGTGGTCTACAGACTTATTTCATATTAGTTTGAGAGCAACGTGAGGCTCCAGAGGCCACTGGAGCACAGATTAAAACAACAAGAGTTGAACCTCCTCAGCTAGAGTGGAATTGTGCTTGGAAAACATTAAAACAGAGCAGCATGCACAAATTTGCTTATACTCAGGGAGCTTTTAAGTACTATATATGGACATCCGTACCTGAAGAGTATTTATGGCAAAAACAGATCGACTCATTCTGGTGATGTGTGCTGAGCAGCGTAGCACCTTTACTTTGAAGGAGCTCATAGTCTAACACAATGTGTGTGTCTGTGTGTCTGTATGTGTGTGTTTTTATCTGTCTGTCAGTCTGTCTTTAGACAGAATAGGTAGTACAGTTTTCCTGGTGGAAGTATTAAAACCCATGTTAAAAAAAAAAAAAAGCCAACAAGCATTGAGGAGATTTGAAAAGCTTCACAGAAAAAATAAGGTGATGCTTTTTCTATAAAATGACAACAATAACAACTCCTTAAAGAATAACTGGGAAGATTAAAGAGATAACACATAAAAACTTTGAGTACAGGTTTTTTTTTTTTTTTTTTTTTTGCGGGACTGGAGTTCGAACTCATGACCTTGCACTTGCCAGGCAGCCACTTGTGCCATGGAGCTGTCTCCCCAGTCTCTTGCTTTTAGTTTTTAATGAATTGATGTTATATCCACTGATTGTGAGCAGCAGAGACTGACCTCAGTAAATTTAAGCAAAAGAATTACACTGGTAGGTAACCGGAGCTCAAGAATGGAAAGGAGAGTTTAACAACAGTCCTCAGGATGGAAAAACACAGGGCAGCTGTGTAGCTGAGTGCTTGTAACAGGAACCTAGGAACAGACTGTGGGAGGACCCAACTTCAGCTGCCTTTTATCTTTGAAGCTCTGCTCAGAAGAAAGAGTCTGAGTAGTCAGCTTGGGCTGTTGTGCCCATCTGTCTGAGGAGAAGGGGTTCTAAGCTCAGCAGTGTTCTGACTTGGGGACAGGAAAGTTGGTCACTGACTTGTGGAAGGGTAGAGGTGGGGGGAAGAGAAGAAGAGGAGAAAAGTAAGAAGAGCGAGAATGAATGGAAGAAATCCTGCACTCATCAGGACCCTTCTAAGATCTGCTGATCCATTAAGGCTGGTGAGTGAAGCAGCCACACCAGCCCATAGAACAGCCATGCCAACTCCGCTGTTCTTCACTGAAGTGTCTCTATGTTTTCCCCCATGGTTTGTTCTTCTCATTTTTCTTTTCTTTTTTTATTTTGTTCTTTTTTTTTTTTTTTAATATTTATTTTATTTTATTTTATTTTTATGGCTGCCTCAGCCTGCCCTGAGGATGGGGCTGGCACAGCATGTGGTGCTGGGGATCGAACCATGGTCCTGCAGTTGCCTAAGCTTTCCTAAGCAGGCGCTTTAGACCACTGAACCATCTCGCCAGCCCCAATTTTGTTCATTTTTTAAGACAAGGTTCTTTGTGTAGTTCAAGCTGACTTCAAACTCACTGTGTAGCCCAGGCTGGCCTCAAATTTGAAGTGATCCTCTTGCCTCATCTTCTCAAGTGATGGGATTACACGTGTGCCACCACATCTGGCTTCATAGTTCATTCTTTTATTTTTTAAATCATTTATTTATTTGTTTGTTTTTTTGTTTGTTTGGTACAGGGTCTCACTATGCAGCTTGGACTCATAGCAATTCTCCTGTCTCAACCTCCCCAGCACTGGGATTACAGGCATATGCCACCAGGCCCAGTTTCGGGGTGGCACAGCATGTAGTACCAGGGATCCAACCTGGATCTTTGTGCTTGCCAGGCGGGTGCTTACGCTGCGGAGCTATCTTCCCAGCCCTTGCAATTCATTCTTAAGTATAGTAACTAAGAAGAATGACTTTTGACATTACTATAACAACTGCCTTTACATGTAACTTTTCTTTTAATAAACCCAATTGTGGTTACCTTTTCAACATTCTTAATGATTCGTATTCAGAGAGTTGCTCTGGGTGTCTTATTATGTCTACGCAGTCAAATCTTTTATCCTTCCTGTTATTTATTTGGGCCTGGACAAACTATTGTATACTTGGCCTTGTTGACTGCTCTGTTAGTTTTTTGTTTTGTTTGTGACAAGGTCTTGCTGTGTAGTTCAGGATAGTCCTGAATTTATCGTGTAGCCTCAAACTCAATTTTCCTGTCTCAAGCTCCAAAATGCTTTGATTTCAGGCATGCACCATCTAACCCAGCCTTCCTATTATTATTATTGTTATTATTATTATTATATTATGTGTTTGGTACAGGGTCTCACTATATAGCTCAGACTTGTAGCGATCCTCCTGTTTTCAGCCTCTCCAGGGCTGGGATTACAGGCATGTGCCACCATGCCTGGACTCAGTGAGCCCAGGGGTGGGGCTGGTGCGGCATTTGGTACCAGGGATCGAGCTTCTTTCCTGTTATTTTTAGGGTAATTTTTTGCTAATTATTCAGAGGCATTTCTGTTTTACTTTTGTGTCCTAAAGTACAGAAACTTAATGATTTTAGCTTTGTGCTGTGTGATTCTTCATTTCTGATATAACTCATCTGAAACGGAAGCTGTGATAGTTTTTTCAAAATGCTGGGCTTGTTGACTGGTCCTCTGAGTGGAAAGCCCAGCACTGGCACTGCACACTGGGCATGATTTGAGGGCAAGTTGCTTGACAGTTTTCAGTCTCTGCTTCCTTGTTTATAGAATCTGGACAACAGTAGCATTTAGGCTGAGCTACTGGAAGGCAGGCTGATCATTGTGAGGCACAAGTAAGATCATAAATATGAAAACTATGAAATCAAATGCAGTATTGAATCATAGTACTGCCACCATCATACTTAGTAGTAGTACAGAATTTAGCAGAAAGCTCCAGGATTACTTCACTTAGAACTCTACCATCAGTAACTCTTCCAAGCCGAACATTGACCTCTCTTCCTGGAGTAAGAATGATATTTTCCATACAGGATATAGTCAGAAGCTTCCAGGAATCAAAGTAGATAATAGCTGTCTTGTTCCCTTGATGTATATGATTTGAAATAGAAGAGGTAAGATAGACCAGTCTTCCCAGGATATTAAAGTAGTGCCCATCAGCTTTTCAGAGTAATAATGGATTTATGGGTATGTTTGAGTGCTTTGCCAATTAAT